>ML808325.1:0-10480 GCA_009831015.1 Picea engelmannii | reverse complement strand
GRGGGGGGGGGGGGTTCAGAATCAAASATAACGAAGGCACACATCTAAACGGYTGAGGTGCCAGAGCCTTCATCAATGACTGAGATTGAATTCCAKACCCCCCCGACTGTTCTGCTTTTAATGGTAGGGGGGGTCYAGAATGTTGGTTAAATATCRCGCAYAGATCTAYGATCCAAGAGMGRGCGCGCTGATGGATGGCTCATGGTGTTTTTCAGACCCCCCCRACCGATCTATTTTTAATGGAAGGGGGGGGGTCTGGAATGAAATGTTTTCTGGTGGGCCCTTTATCTCTACATGGCAGGAATTCATTGTTCCCRAATCCCATAGCTTATTACTRTCTGACATGCCCCGTCACCCCATGATGTCATTTTCCACCTTTTTTCCCTAAGGGTCATGTCTCATAACTCTKTCAKTCCATTCCCCTATTCACCTGTTACAAGTCCCTTCACCGTGGTAAATTCCCTTAATCAATACCAGCCACRTCACCCARCCATATTCTTCAATCATTGTCACCTGCCATCTCACGTTCTAAACAACCCRTTGGCCATTTATTACTGGCCAAGTTATCYGTTAACCTGATGACCTGTCTCCCGCACCCAACGGGTATCCATTTGCTCAAAACTACCTTCACCCTTCATTCCCTCATCATTTACCCTGTCACYGCACCAGATATTTTTTTCCCATTTTCCTCTCCGTTACAGTCAGTCGCCCACAACCACAGTCATCCCCGCTAAYCRTTTTGTTTTACTTGCAGGTATTGTTATAGTGATGGCGCCAAAATCAAAGAAAACAGAGGTTGAGGAAAATCCTTTCCTCCCGCCTCCTGTCGACCTYGATAGGATCCCTCTGGCCGAAAAAGACCATTTAATCGTAGACACCARATGCAAGTTCGACTTCGTAGATTTAYAGTCATGGMTAAAGGACGTTTTCTTGGACCAAAGTAACAAAAYCRGGCTCTGAGAGTCAAACCTTACCCTGTATMTTTTCCCCCGGGTTAACCATTTCCYCGAATTYRCCCTCAAATGCCARRCTCATTACCTCCCCGACCAGAGAGCCACAGTTTCTTCATCAGGATAMAATTTGTTCTTCATTACACCAGAATCCATTGATCAGATGATGTAGATACCCARAGCCGAATCYGCCTCACCTTTCAACCTTGAAATCATCACAGAACTATACTAGAAATTATCATTCCCCCAAAGAKCTCARATTTTCGAGATTTTTCTCCCACATGCCGCTCATCTCCCCACTACAAAGCCCTCATATCCTTCATCCCTATTCTCAGTGAAGGGAAACCAGGTCATCTCRTYGCTYTGCRCCCTGCTTGGGTATTTTTTGGATCAATGGGTGGATGAACCCATATTAGGTTTTATGTCCATCTTCTCCACAGATGAGAAACCCACCACTCAATTCGACTACAACACTTTCCTGGCAGACAACATTCATGARMAATTCTCAATTTTTTCCATGGAAGCCATGTTYCGGTATTCCTCAATACTGGATTACATGTTCATTTTCTTCCAAGCAGACGAATTTTCCTTTTCAATGCAGAAGATGGAAAAGGATGGGAGGTCGCAGGCAGTAACAACATGGACTTCGCTGCTCAGACAAAACTCTTCAGAATTCAGTTTCAAGTAGTTCTACCACCCAGTGGTGAGCATGCTCAGTGGCAGACCCGAGCCAAGAATAAAAGAGGAGATTCAGAGGATTCTACACCTCTCAGACCTTGCAAAAATGGGAGACTGGTACCTGTACCAAGACCACACAGAGATCAGAGTGTATGGGTGAGAATTGGCTCCATACAAGTTTCCCAAGTATCTTCCTGTGAGGATATTTTCCCTGGAATACATAAGACAAATGATTAATTAAGATGACATACATTTTGTGTCTCTAAAGAAGAAGAAACAACTCAGAATCAAAGGACAGATTGGGTCTTTCATCTGCAATAGCTGAGGCATCGGGGAGGAAGCAGACAGATTGCTAAAATAAATGAAGTTTTTTGTTAGTTTCACATGGCACTATGATCCCTGCGAGATAATTTCTAAGATGAGGATTAAAAATAAGAATATCCCATATGTTCATACATCTATCCCTGAGATAGAGAAGTTCGCCAACCAAACAGAATGGGAGCCAAACACTCTAGTTGAGATGGAACAGAAGGACCTTTCGGTCACTATCTCACAGACGACTACACCACAGGTTCCCAAGGAGAAAAGGCCCAGGAAGGACACTTCACCTTCCATCACTGAAGTATCATCTGAAGAGTTCCAATTAAACACCAAGAGGCCAAAAACTAGTCAGGCACCTAACACAGCTGGTGAAAAGGGAATTCAATCCACTACAACTATGGAGGTTGATAGGTCGCCCCTTAGTACAAGAAGCAAACAAATCATGACTACAGTGTTGCCCAAGAATCCTACAAATACTCCACCAGTCAACCAGCCGAGCAAAATAGGACCAAAATTGAGTATTTTTGAGAAGTATGATCTGATCAAAAAGAAAAATCAGACGCTGACCAACATCATGTATGATCAGTTTTGGAAGCAAAAATCAACTTCACAACACAAACTGTTGTCTGCATTCGACACTGATAAGGGTAGAATGCACATGGCGTTTCTGCAAGCACAGGTGCCAGACCCTGAAAGTGATCACTGATTACAAAAGGGAAACATTTGAATTTCAGACTAAAGATGTGCATCCAGCTGATCAAATGGATATGCACAGGCAAACTGGAGAAATGGTTTTCTCCACATTGGAAAATGATTCTACTACTGCCTCCAAGTTATAGGTATCTCTGAGCAATGTCCAAATGCAGCTGATGTTAGAAAAAATATCATCCTTTTCAAAGGATAACAGGATTAATACATTGGAAGAATTGATCCTCAAGATCAGATATGATCCCTCGAATGTGAAAGCAGTCAAGGAGATGCTCAAAAAGGAAAATGTCGATATAGCATCTCTGAGGAAACAATTGAAACTTCCACCAACAAAAGACTCACAGGAAAAGGAAATAGCGGAGACAGAAGGGGAAAAGGATGAGATGCTCAAGATGATCATGGAGAAGAATGCACAGTTGAAGGAAATGGAAGCGGAATTGGAAAAAATAGTGAAAGAGAAGGAGCAATCAAATCCCATGGAATTAATTCCATTGAGCGCAGTTCCACTTGTAGGAGTGAGCACAACGTCTGTAGCAGAAATTCCCTCGGAAACTCCACTGACAGATATGGAGAAAACAATTGAAATGGCTAAATCCATGGAAGAGATGAATTTGCAAGAGACGGAGATTAGAAGAATTAAAAAGGAGATTAAGAACCTTCAGGAACTCAAATCTTGCTTCCAAACCAGCTACTCCAAGGAGAAACAAACTTCAGACAAGCTTAAACAGGAATTGCAACAACTTCAAAAGCAAACAGTGGCAGGAAAAACACTTGTTGAGGTCAAAGAAAGAGTCTGGATGGATATCACCAAGTCCATGAATGAAATATGGCCGATGATACAAATCATGTTCGAGCAAAACCAGTTGGTGCAAAGAAGTCAGCAAGCTATCAAGAAGATAAGAGTAGAACTGGGAGAGATGCCCACAGAAGCTGCTGAGATCATCAAATTTTTGAATTCCAAAACCAAAGAGGAGCTAGAGGATTTGAAGATTGAAGATAGGACAAAGACCATCCTTGAGGTCAAGAGGGTCCTGACCAAGAGAGGACTGATGCTACAGTTGGAGGAAAATGTCCAGACGATGGACGCAGGAGTGCAAATATTTTTTAGCAAGATCGAAGCTCTGTAGAATAAAGGCCTTCCTAGTTTGAGAGATATAAATGACAAGTTAATGACGCTTGCCGATTACAAAAAGAAACTAGCCACTGTGGCTAAGGATAGCTCAAAATTCTCAGGAATACAAGGCAGTATGACGGGAAAGGCATTCTTAGATGATTTACAGTTAGACATCAGTATACAACATGAGATCTGGTACATCTTCATCATCAAGCCAACTTTTTCCAAGTACACAGAGATGGATGAAGTATACCAAAGATTACTCAAAGTCATCGTTCCCAGTCACCTTCGATGGGAAGAGATTTGCAATCTGATCGAGTAGTCGATGAGGTGTCCAAGCCTAGTTAGCTATCCAGTTAGACAAGGTCATGCAAAGGCCTCGCCAATGGTTCACCCCAGAAATCGGCATGAATTTTCAACTCATTATCAAACAATTCCTAAATTTGTGTATCTTGTTAAGTTAGTTACCTAAATTTATATTTTCCATGTCCTGATCTTTAATGACAGGATCATATGTAATTTCTATTATAAATACTTCAAACTTTGAAGTATTGAGGGTTGATCTTTATGCCCTGCAAGCTACAAAGACTGTAATTTTTATCAAGAGATCTTCCAGTAATACAAAGAGATGTTTCACATGATTCTCGCGTTTTATTCATTGGTGATGTTTTCTCTTCTATGTTGAATATTCTTCTAACTCAGTTGTCATATTGTTTTCCAATCTAATCTTTTAAAAGTAACGCATGTTGCATGATTTATCTTTGTATACCCTTTTTTCTGACTTTGAAAGGTTTTAATGTTTATCTTCTGATATTACAGTGAAGAAATTCTTAAATGCTTCTTCATTTTAATTGATATTCTCATCTTTTCTGCTATTCATCACTTTATTTCTAAAGAATCCAACGAATGCATTATATTTCCCTCTGAAAAGAATCTTTTGTTTCTGTTTAGATTTCTATCTTTATAATACAGACCGCATAGCCCAATGGAAGCGTAAACTCTTTTCAGCCAACTCAACAAAAAAAACAACAAACCTTTTCAATCTTATCTTGTTTAACTAGCCTAATATCTTAAAGTTAAAACAGAGATAAATCATACAGTGAGATCCCTCTCTGAAACTGGTAGGGCTAGATTCCAGTTTCAAAGTGGTTGGATAAAGTTAGCTCTCATAAATTTCTTCTACCCTAACAACCTCTGGGAATTTACAGAGAGTTAACACAAGGTAAAAAGGACTGATAGGTATAAAACCACATTTACTACATGCTAGGGAACATTTTCTTATGAACGCATGCCTTTTGGCTTGTCTAATGCAGGTGCCACTTTTCAAAGGGATATGCAGATATCTTTTGAAAATATAATCGATAAAATTATCCAAGTTTATCTTGATGATTTGACTATTTATTCTAAGATCCAGTTGGATCATTTTGGTCATCTTAAAAATGTTCTCATGCGTTGCAGAAAATTTGGCAATTCTTTAAATCCTTCCAAATCTATTTTCGGTGTGATAAAGGGAAAATTTTGTTTCTGATTTAGGAAAAAGCATTGATCCTGAAACGTTACTGTGATTCTAAACCTTCCTTTCCCCACCTCCAAGAAATAATTTCAAGCTTTCATGGGCATTATTAATTTTGTCCATAGGTTTGTTCCTGATTTTGCGGTCATGGTTAAACCAATTCATAATCTTCTGAAGAAAGATCGTTCTTTTTCTTGGACAGATGATGTTAAGAATTCTTTCCTTAGGATTAAGAAAGCAATCAATTCTGCACCAGTTCTGGCGAAACCAGATTTTGAGAAATATTTTATCATATATACCAATGCCACCGAGGAAGCAATTTCTTCTATCCTCTTGTTATAACCCTATAATTTATAGGATCAACTGGTGACTGAAAATTTTATCCTTTTATTGTTTTGGTTGTCAAATGATTTTTCATTCTACAAATAATTTGAGAAAAAGAAAAGAAAAGAAAGAAAAAGAAAAAGAAAAGAATGAAAAAGAAAAGAAAGAAAAAGAATAAAAGAGGGCATAAAAGAAATTTGATAGAGCCCCGTGCAATAACAGTGACTTGGTTCATACAGTTTAAACATGGCCAAGTCCTTTTAAATTGATGTTGATAGGAGTAGTGAATAATCTTGGCTAAACTGTTTAATCTTAGCCAAGAAAATTAGGTTAGCTAGTGAATAAATTTGACCAAACTGCCTAATCTTGGTCAAATGACCCCAGGATAGAGTAATTTCTTAGTCCAGCAGTTTAATTTGGGCTAAATGTCATAGGTAATTAGGTTAGAGCATAGGGTAGTTTTCTTTATCTCAATAAAGCAGGCATGATGATCAATGTTGAACCCTATCTTTGATGTTTGAAAGTTGAATGTTTAACCCCATGGTGATAAAAATAGGGAAATCTTGGACAAACCCACTTAAAGCGCTTATCCTAAGTTTTCAAAGAAAAAATGAGTTTGCGCTCACAAATGAAAGATAGTGAACAGATGAACGACTGAGGTGTTGGTGCTGAGATCTACGGTTGACAATTTTTTCCAGACTCCTCGACCATTCTACCTTTAACGGTAAGTGGGGGGGGTCTGGAATCATGTATAGCAAAAGCGTGCATTTGAACAGCTGAGGAATCGATGCCTAGATCTACGGTTGATATTGAATTCCGGACCCCCCCCGACCATTCTTATTTTAATGGTGGGGGGGGGGGTCCAAAATGTTGGTTAAACGTTGTGCTTAGATATACGGCCCAACAACGAGCGCATCGATGGACAACTGATGATCTTTTTCAAACCCCCCTGACCGGTCTTGTTTTAACGATGGGGGGGCGGGGGTCCTAAATGGTGTGTTTTGTTTGGCGGGCCCCCTCCTCTACATGGCAGGAATCCATTGCTCCATACTCCTGCCACGTACCACTTACCACTTTCTGACATACCCCCCATCACCCCATGACATCATTCTCCACTTTTCCCCCTAAAGGTCATGTCTCATTACTCTGTCAGTCCATTCCCCCTGTTCACCCATTACAAGTCCCTTCGCCATGGTCACTTCCCAATCAACACCCACCATGTCACCTAGTTGTATTTTTCATTCCTTGTTACCTACCATCTCACGCTCCAAAAGACCCATTTGGCAATTTATTACTGACTAACTTATCTGTTAGCTTGTTGATCTGTCCCCCGTGCCCAACGAGTATCCATTTTCTCAAAACAAATCTTTCTGTTCATTCTCTCATTTCTTAATCTGTCCTCTCACCAAAGAAATTATTCTTGTCGTACCTCCGTTCCAGTCAACCGTCCAAAACCACAATCATCCCCACTAACATTTTGTTTGAATTGCAGGTATTTTCACAGTGATGGCGCCAAAATCCAAGAAACTAGAATCCGAGGAAAATCCTTTCCTCCCACCTCCTGTTGATCTCGACAGGATCCATTTGGCCGACAAATATCATTTAATCGTAGACACCAGGTGCGAATTTGACTTGATGGATTTGCAGTCATGGATCAAAGAGATTTTATTAGATCAGAGTGATGAAATTGGGCTCTCGGAGTCCAACCTTCCTCTGTATATTTTTCCCCAGGTCCACCATTTACTTGAGTTCGCCATCAAGTGCCAGGATCATTACCGCCTCGATCCGAGAGCCATAATATCTTCATCAGGAGAATTTTTTTTCTTCATCACACCAGAGGCCATTGATCAGATGATGTAGATACCAAGAAACAAATCCATCTTCCCTTTCAATCTCGAAGTCATCATGGAACTATACCAGAAACTATCATTCCCTCACATAGCCTAGATTTTTGAGCTTTTCCTCCCTCGGGTTGCTCAACTCCCCAAGACAAATCCCCCGTACCCTTCCTCCTTGTTCTTAGTAAAGGGAAACAAAATAATTTCGTCGCTCTGTGCTTTGCTGGGTTATTTTTCCGACCAATGGGTGGATGAATCCATATTGGGTTTTCTGTCCATTTTCTCCACAGAAGAAAGACCCACCACGCAGTTCGACTACAACACTTTCCTGGCGAACAGTATTCACGAGCAGTTCTTAAATTTCACCTCAGAAGACATGTTTCGGTATTCTTCAATACTAGCCTACATGTTCACTTTCTTTCAAGCAGACAGGTTCTCCTTTTCAATGCAGAAAATGGACAAGGACGAGAAGTTGCAGACAGTAACAACTTGGACTTCACTACTCAGACAAAATTCAATAGAGTTCAGTTTCAAACAGTTTATCGAGCAGTTCTACCATCCTGTGGTGAGCATGCTTAGTGGAAGACATGAACCAAGAATAAATGAGGATATTCAGAGGATTTTACACCTCCTAGACCTTGCAAAGACTAGAGACTAGTATCTTTACCAAAATCACACTGAGATCAGAGTATATGGATGAGAGTTGGCTCCATACAAATTGCCCAAGTATCTACCCGTGAGGATATTTTCCCTGGAGTATATAAGGAAAATGATTAACTCAGATGACATACATTTTGTGTCTTTGAAAGAGAAACAACAACTTAGAATTAAAGGACAAATAGGGTCTTTCATTTGCAATAGCCGAGGCACTAGGGAGGAAGCAGACAGATTGTTGAAAGAAATGAAGTTTTTTGTTAGTTTCATATGGCACTATGATCCATGCGGGATAATTTCTGAGATGAGGATTAAAAATAAAAATGTCCCATATGTCCATACACCCAAGCCTGAGATAGAGAAGTTCCTGAATCAAACAAAATTGGAGCCTAACACTCTGGTCGAGATAGAACAGTAGGACCCTTCGGTCATCATCTCACAGACTACTATACCATAGGTCCCCAAGAAGAAAATACCCAGGAAGGATACTTCACCTTCCATCATTGAACTCTCAGCTGAAGATTTCCAATTAAACACAAAAGGAAAAAAGCCAGTCTTACACCTGACACGGCTGGTGAAAAGGAAACCCAATCCACTACAAATATGAAAGATGATCGGTCACTTCCAAGAACAAGAAACAAGCAAATCATGTCTACCATTGTGCCTAAGAATCCCACGAGTACTCCACTAGTCGACCAGCCAAGTAAAGTAGGACCAAAATTGAGTGTTTTTGAGAAGTATGACCTGATCAAAAAGAAAAATCAGACACTGACCAATAATACTTATGCTCAGTTTTGGAAGTAGACATCAACGACACAACATAGACTGTTTTCGGCATTCAATAATTAAAAGGGTAGAATGCACATGGAATTTCTGCAGACACAGGTGCCAGACCCCAAAGAAATCACTGATTACAAAAGGGAAGCATTCAAGTTTCATACTAAGGATGTGCATCCTGCTGATCAAATGGATCTGCACAGGAAAACTAGGGAAATGATTTTCTCCACGTTGGAAAATGCTTCTATTGCGGCCACTAATTTACAGGTATCTTTGAGCAATGTCTAGACACAAATGAAATTAGAAAAGATATCATCCTTTGCAAAGGATAACAAAATTAAGACGTTGGAAGAATTGGTCCTCAAGATCGGGTATGACCCTTCAAATGTGAAAGAAGTTGAGGAGATTCTTAAAAACAAAAATGGTGATATAGAATCTCTGAGGAAACAGTTGAAACTTCCACCAACAGAAGATGCACAGGAAAAGGAGATAGCTGAGACAGAAGGGGAAAATGATGAGATGCTCAGGTTGATTATGGAGCAGAATGCACAGCTGAAAGAGATGGAAGCAGAACTGGAAAGGTTATTGAAAGAGAGGGAACAATCAAAGCCTATGGAATTTATTCCATTGAGTGCATTTCCACTCACAGGAGTAAGCACAACATCCACAATGGTAATCACCTCAGCAGAAACTCCCTCAACAACTCCACTGATAGCTCTGGAGAAGACAATAGAACTGACAAAATCCATGGAAGAGATGAATTTGCAAGAGACAAAGATTAATAGACTTAAAAAGGAGGTTGAGAACCTTCAGGAACTCAAGTCTTCTTACCAAACCAGTTACTCCAAGGAGAAACAAACATAAAACAAGCTCAAACAGGAATTGCAACAACTTCAAAAGAGAACAGTGGCAGGAAAAACACTTGCTGAGGTCAAGGAAAATGTCTCAATGGATATCACCAAATCCATAAATGAAATATGGCCTATGGTACAAATCATGTTCGATCAGAACGAACTGGTGCAAACAAGAAAGCAAGCGATTGATAAAATAAGAGGAGAATTGGGAGAGATGCTCACAGAAGCCACTGAGATCATTAAATTCCTGAATTCAAAAACCAGAGAAGAGTTAGAGGATTAAAAAATTGAAGATAGGACAGAAACCATCCTCGAGGAAAAGAGGGTCCTGACCAAAAGAGGATTGATGCTACAACTGGAGGATAAATTCTAGACTATGGACATAGGAGTGCAAAGCTTTTTCAACAAAATTGAAGCTCTGCAGAAGAAAGGCCTCCCTAGCTTAAGGGTCATAAATGACAAGTTAATGACACTTTCTGATTATAAAAAGAAACTAGCCACCGTGGCTAAAGATAGTTTGAAATTATCGGGAATATAGGGCAGTATCACAGGCAAGGAATTCTTAGAAGCTTTCCAGTCAGACATCAGCATACAACATGAGATCCAGTACATTTTCATCGTCAAACCAACTTTTTCCAAGTATACAAAGATGGATGAAGTATATCGAAGACTTCTCAAAGTCGTCATTCCCAATAACCTTCGATGGGAAGAGTTATGCAATCTGATTGAGTAGGAGATGAGGTGTCCAA
>ML808324.1:224925-236551 GCA_009831015.1 Picea engelmannii | reverse complement strand
TGTCTCAGATAGGAACCACACACCCCTCTCAGGGGCTTTCTCTCAGGTTTGTAAGCTGGAGAATGTCTCACGTAGCTGCAATCATCAACAACAATGACAAATGGCAAAGGTAGGGCACATACATGGAACAAGAAGTGATGTGGCAGACACTAGAGTTGACTGAGACCAAGTCTGAGTCAACAGGGCGCATACTTGAGTCAAGAGGTGTGGTGGCACATGGAGGAGTTTACGAGGTGCATCAATTGAGTCAACTGGAGCGCCCACATTTTTCTCTCATCTCACTGGAGCGTCCACCTTTTCTCTCTCTTAATCATGAGTCTCAACTCAAAGTATCTTTAGTGAATTGGGCGCATGCATGAGTTAGAGGGTGAAGTGGCGCATGGTGATCATTACGAGGTGGATTGCTTGATTTAACTGGGGCGACTATCCTTTCTCTCTCTTACTTCACTATCTCTCTCTCACTTAGTCATGAGTTGAACTCTAACTCTCTTGAGTCAACTGAGGCACCTCCTTTATTCTCTCACTTCCATCTCACCTCAACTTGGTCTATCGTCCACTTCACTCCCCCTTTCTCTCTGTTAACTCACTCTCTCTTCCACTTCTCTCAAACTCTCTCTCACTTCATCTCACCTAAACTCCCTCTCTCTTCCACTTCGTCCTCACTTCACTCCACTCACGCTCTTGTCATCACATGCATGTCCTTCCTTCACTCCTTAATCATTAGAATTTAGTGTGCATGGTTTCTCTTCCTTCAATTCTCCTCCACTTATGGTTGCATGCATAGACTTCACCTCTACTCTTCTCTAGATCCATAGGTGTCACACTCACCATGACTTAGGCACATCATTACTCCTCTCCAGATGGAACTAGCACATAAGCCACATGACTCTCCTTCACTTTCTAATGCGCATGGAATGAGGAGGAGACCTTCTTGGGATATGCGCCCTCATTGTTCAATATAAGCAGGACTTCTCCATTGGCTCACGGTTGGATTTTCTTCGGCGATAGCATACTCCATTGATTCTTCTCTCTTTGTCTCTATTCTAGATTCTCTTCTCAGGTGCAGGGATCATCACTATATCGTTTTTGTAATCTATCTATCTGGTGCAATCTGCCACTTGGCATATTCGTAAATAGAACCATTGTTGTACTCGTATCAAGCCCTCACGGATTGTTCGTATTGTGAATGTTGTTTGTGCATGATTTAGAAGCTTTTAGCCTATTATTTTGGTGAATTTCAACCACTTAATAACACATCTTCACTCCTTATTTTCATATTTTGTCAGCTAACAGTGCAGGGATTCCTCCACAAACATCAAAACAAACATTTTAAACCCTTCGGTTGTCTAATTGCAGCCATCGAACAACCTTTTTGCTGCTGTTTTTATGGTCTTATTGTGCAGATTTATAGGCTAAAGATAGCAGGAAGGACTAGAGACATCGCCCTGAGGTTGGTAAGCACCAGCGCAAACAAAGAGGGATCTGTATATGACACTTTGGGGCAGTATTCTCTAAAATTACACTATTTTCTTGCTGATTTCTATTGCTATTTTAAATCAGATCTAGGTGCGGAAAATTGTGTTAACACTCATCAAGGAGCCATGTCCTCAAAAGGCTCAACGTCCTCCTAGAAGTGTGGAACGACCTCTCTCAAGTGGTGGGGACGATCTCCATGAAATTGTGCTAGTAGCCCCTTAATATCCTCCAAAGGATCCAAGTGTCAACCAAGCATGTGGCTATGTGCAAGTCATCATCCGAGGAGGGCTCATGTGGTCCAATGCATCATGAAGACCGGAGGCAAGGTACACAATCCAAACACAACATATAAAGTGAGTCATGTCAATACAAAGGTCATTAGATAGATCTCACAAAGTGTCCTATTCAAACTTCACGCTAGCTTACAAAGTTATACAAATTGCCAAGTGTAAGTGTGGGAGGATCATTATTACCCCCTATTAGGCATGTCAGTATCAAGGTTAAGAATTATGTCCCAAGGAACCCATCAAGAAGTATGTGTAATGGTATATGGTATGGATTGGAGTTTACTTCATGGGTGGGTTGTCATTGACATGCAAGGCCATGTACAATAGTCATCCTCATGAGCGCCTTTGTAGAGGGAGCGCCTTAGGCAATGAAGCAACCTTTCCTCGACAATGTGTCTTTCCAAACCCATGTTTGCCTTTTTCTTTATAGCTTTAACCTTTTTTGGCTTTTGACATTTGATTTGCTAAGTCCTTTTGTAAGATATGCATTTATTGCATAGAACTTGGGGTGATGGCCTCTTAGTGAGGGAGTAGAGCTCATGCTTTATTTCTTTCTTGGTTTTTAATACTTTGCTTTTCTTGTTTGCTTCTTTGCCCCACATTTTGAATTAGGGTTTTTGCTATTTCTTTGTCATTGTTTATAAAACTGCATCAAACTCAGGCATTCAGCCCCTTCTTCTCATGGGATTATGAAGCACAAACCTTTTTGGGATACATGTAACAACCAACCCAAAAGAAAGGACAAGGGATAAAGAATAGATGAAATATGTTAATCATGGTAAGGGATATGGATATGTTACCCCCATTAAGGCCCCCCAGTAGTACAACTCTACCCAAGAGTGACAACATTGACTAGAAGATGATGATGACCACCAAGGTGAGACAAGGCAAAAAGTATAAATTCAAAGCATCATGATTCATTATCCAATTCAACCCATGATCACCATTTTCATGCCTCAAGTATTGACAATATCGCTCAATATGAAGAGTCGGAACAATGTACTTGAATGTGTAATGCACCATGTTATATGAATGAGCTGAGTTGATCATGTAATGGAAGGCATTTGTGGACAACTGTCTATGGAGAGTCCTAAAATGGCATCATCAAAACAGTAGTCTGGAATGTGGATCATGGAGAAAACAATATCCTCTAGTTATCCCTAGAAGTGAGAGGGTAACATGGCCCCTTGTAATGTAATTCCGATTAAAGAATCTAATCCGAGTTGACGGATTAGGGCTTTGGATGTTGCGGAATCATATATATTGTATTGTAAATGGTGAAGTTAATACAATGAGTTAGAGGTGTGGCTCTAAACATTTGTTGGTTTTCCTAGTTAAGTGGATGTTGTTGTTTTCTTTTTGTTTTATAAAGAAGATGTGTGTGCATTTCTATACTGTAAAGGTTTAAACCTACTCTGAGGTGACAGTGGGTAGCCTTCTTGAGTTGCGCAAACTAGCCCCTTGACGCTTGGGACTTTACATCATGTGGGGGTGCTAGATTTTGTTGTAACACCTAGGAAATAATCTTAATGCTCAACCTCCTTTGTTGCCATCCATACCTAGTCTGCAACCATGTCCTAGTATTTCTGAGATAAATCATGTTTCTCTCAATGTTCCTAATGCTTGGAATACTAATCCTTCAATGTCTTTTGTTAGAAATGATGGATGGGGAGATCCAAACCTTGGTCCCTTGCCTCAGAGATTCAAACAGAAAGTCACCTAACTCCGATTCTAGTGCTTCACCTTCTTCTCCCAAAGATACTGCAAGCTCGTACTTGAATCTACTGCTAAGAAAAGACCTATAAAATAGAAACAACAGATGGATGTTCAAACTCCATCCATGCCTCCTCAAAGCCCTGCACCAAACCTTGTTGTATTTTATAATACTGCTAAATCTAATGAAGTTTCTTTTGTGTTTGACCATGCGGTCGTATCTTCCCCGCATCATCATGTGTCTCTTGCTACCCCTTTGTTCAGAGATGAGATGCGGATGATAATTCCATTTGAAAGATATGCATCTAGAGATGTCTGTGTTAGAATATAATGGACGTGCTCGTTTTACCATTGACAATACTATTGTCACCCAACCATAGGCCGAAGCCACCCTCTGAGCACCTTAACCTTGACAGAGAATCATTCCGAAAGCAAACCCTAGACTAGATAGCCAAACAAAGGGTAGCGCACCTTTCCCCAAGGATAGCGCATCAACAAGAGCTGATCAGATAGTCCAAACCCTAACCAAGAGATAGTCCAAGCCAAACGTGATTTGCTAGTTGCAGCAGCTGCAATGGCAGCTCTCCTCAAACCTACGCACAAGACTGGGCACTACAGTGTGCACAAGTTGCTTCTCTGCAATTCTGAGACTGCCTGCCAGAATGAGAACTGGCCTCCTGTATTTATACTAATTCTGGCTAACTGCCTGGGCCAACTTCTCATTCTGGGTATCTGTCTGTTCAGTATATATTAATTCTTCTGGCCGACTTTTTCTCTTGGAGGCTAATAACCTAAGATAAATTATCCTCTTGAGCCGATATGTCTTCTAGGGTTATTAGCCAACTCATTAGGGTTTCTTCTTGCTTTCCGGAGTATTCTATTCTCGTCAGGTTTACACGTGGAGGTAAATACCTCCCGCAGCTACCATAATATCAACAGTTTGCTCCCTTGCAATACACCCTTTGTATTACTTGACAATCCTTTTTTCCCAAGTTAGTCCTACTACTCCTCGGTCACAAAAGTGTCTGTTATGTTTGTGTATATTTTATGATGGACATTCTTGAGCATAGATGGTGACATTCCTATTTTTGAATAGGTAATACATGGACTGCATTTTTTTTGGTACATATATATAGTCAGCGGTTTGAAGTTTTGGCATGGATTACTTTGGTTTTTGAGTTGATGTGAGCCATTGTTTAATGGTCAACATTATTTATTCAGCATATGTAATTTTGCATGTTGTCATGTGCAAATTTTACTTACGAATTGTCAATGATTTTAATGAAAATGCATTATGTTAGTAATGATTTCTTTGGGAATGAAATGATATGGTGATATAAGGAGCAAAAGGAGGAATACGTAGTTAAATTATTTAAAGGAGGCATAAGGCAACGTAAGCTCCGAAAACTCACCACATGTGGAAGCTAATGGTGTAATTAAAAATCTTCTAGGTGATGGGATCAACCCTTATTATTTTTTAACCCAAAATTATATCCTTAGACATATCTCATTTAAAGTGACTTTATTTCCCGAACACCTTATTAGTCACTTATTCGTATTATTATTCACATTAATTTAGCAATTTGTAACTACAAACTACCTTCTCAATACTATAAAATGAGAAGAAGAAGAAGCATTTGAAATGAGAGTAGAGAGGTATGTCAAAATATTTTCTAAAATTATAAATATCATCATGTTATTCATTCTATCTCATGCATTCTAGAGGATCTAACAACACTAATGACAGCGAAGATGCTCTCTAAGGATTTTAACATGTCAGATTGCATAGCATACATGCACAAGACTAAACATGAGAAGAAAGTTGCACATTAATTCACTTATTTCAATTTGCACAATAACATGGGTATTTAGTACAAAATTGGTTTCAAATTTTAGATTAAGATTTTGAGGTAGCAAAGCTTGGGGCTCAAATGTAATTTTTCTTTATTAGGCACCCACATTCTCATTGTGGCTTTGAAAGTTCACACCAACTACTTACCAATTTTCAATCATTGCAATCTATCTGCTTATATTTTCATTCATAAAAATCTTTGTGACCCAAGGCACTCTCTAGATCACGTCCCCCCAAAAGTAAGGGAGGTGAACAATAAAAGCCCATTAGTTTGCCTCCACGTACCCTGAAGAGAATGGAAACCGTACCCATACAAGCACTCACTCACTGAAGATAACTCTTACACCAAAAAATGATCAAACTAGACTAGACAAATTTTATCTCAAAATTATTTATCTTATTTTAACCCTAATCTTATTTTTAGCAAACAAGGGTGTCCATCTAAAATGGTCATTATTTATTCTAACACTAACATAATGTACTTTTCTAGTCCTATTGAATTCTTGTCGCCGTCCATGTACATTTACATTATTTTATTTCTTTCTTTGTGATCATAACACTCAAAATCAATAAGGTTTCTAGGATGAAAACTTAAAATACCACTTGTTGATGATAAAAACAAGATCATAACCAACAATATTCTCCCATTAAGGCCTTGGTATGACCTATTAGGATTCATTGTATGTTATGACTTGATTGGGCATCATTGTTCAATGACATCAAATCTATGGAATCAAAATTGCTTAGTAGCTAGCCTAATTGCAAATTTCCATAACTTTTCTACAAAACCTACCTAGGTGGCCTAGGATTTGTTCAAACAACAAAGTGATGCTTTAGTTGAAGTATGAAAATAAAAGCTAATTATCTCATTCAATATCTTGTTTAGATCATGCTCATCGAAAACATTCTTCAAGAGTTATGCCTATAGTACAAGGTTACATAATCCATAGTCCATGGACCAATTGATCAACCCCAATTTGTTTTGTAAAGCTAACTTACAAAACCAACACAATAGCTAGGTGTTACCTCTTCAACTCGCATCTAAGTGGAAAAATCCCTAATCCACAAATGCAACCTTGGGGTAAGCCTAGGAGAAGTACCATTGTCACCTCAGTAAAATTCTCCTCACTTTGGCTGGCTCTCTTAAGGCCGTGGGGGGTATCCCTAGATATTGGATGATTAAATGAACTAAGTCTAGAAATAATATATCAATGAAGGCCTTAGACTTAAGATGTAAATTGATTTATGATGAAATATGATGTAAAGATTTACACTTAGAAATATCACCAATGAGCTAAACTCAAATAAAGATAAATCTTGCAAAGTAAAAAGTATTTAACACATAGAAGATGTGACGATGCAATACTTCATACAAGTAAATTCCATCATTGAGAAACTAAAGCATACATCAATTAGATCCAATTAAAAATAAAAAGTTACATGCACACTTACCCCGATGGGTTAGCTCGAGTGGTTCAGGGATGTGAATTACAAGCAGGAGATCACGAGGTCAAGTCCCCGGGCTGGCTGCCTCTGTGGATATTATTGGGCCTCACTCAATGTCCCCACCAAGTTAGGTTGCCAAAACTACAACCAACTGGTTTACCATGGGTACCATCCTCAGAATGAAAGGAAGTGCCTGGAGGGTTTCCCCAAGATGTGCATTCCATCAAAAAAAAATTACATGCACAATTGGATCTGTAACTCAAATCTGTTTTATGACAATTTTGAAGGTAATTTCCAGATTTGAACAAGTGGTGAAAATCACTTGWTAAACCTATTTAAAAGATATGAAATAAAACATCAATAGGCAACTTGCAAATCTGATTTGTAATGCAGAAATTTAATTTCCAGATTTGTTTAATGTAAAGAYAACCYAAGTAAATGATATAAAAATGAAGAACAACTTAGGTCTAACCACAATCCTGATTTATGAATGAACTTTAAATGAAATTCCAAAATTATGATTAAATAAAATCAAGTCTAAATGAAATTCCAAAATTATGATTAAATAAAATCAAGTCTAAATGAAATATTAGAATCTATTAAAGAAGTATTTAGACTTGAGATGAAATCCAATTTGTGATATTCAGAATTTATATCAGATTTCATAAGACAAARAAAAGTAAATAATTTTGGATTTTTAAATGGTCATTGAAGGGAGAGATCAGTGACAAGTAAACCCTAGGGCTTATGGAGTCAAGAAAACAATCTAAGAGGGTTATTTTGTTATGTAATTAGGGCTGGAAAAGCTGCATAAAGCATGCCAATAACCAGCTTCATAGTGCTGGAAAATAATGCAGAAAATTCACAAGGAAGGGCTCCTAAAGGGAAGCACCTTCAACTGGTCACTTGATTTTACTCTAGAATTGGAAATAACGAATCTGAAATTATTCCTAAGAGATCAAATGCAAATTATTATACCAATACCAAAATAAATAAGAAAAGTAGAGGGTAATACCACACCAAGTTCCTCCAATGTAGTAGATGCACTAATCCAATGGACCAAGTCACTAGCCTTTGCATGTAAATGAACCAACACCAAATCCAAGCTTGAAGCACCAAAATATTTGCCACACATACACAAGAAAGTCTCCAAGAAGTCTCCAAAAAACTTTTATGCTTAAATCTTCAACAATATCTCTCTCAATAATATCCAATCAACATCAAAAAATAACCAAGGGGGGAGCCTTTTATATAGAGTTCTAGGCTCAACAACCCTTCAATAAAATAACAATATCCTTGGTTAAAACCCTAGATCCAACCTAGGAGAACATAAAAAACCATTATCCACTAACTAACTAAGGTGAATAAGGTCAACAATACATAAAAAAGAAGCCGGTTATGCCACAAATACAAATTTTCAATGATAAGGCTCCAAGAAGGTGGGATGTCTCCATCAATGGAGGAAGAAAACCAAGTCGAGGCTCCAATGTCTAGCCTTCAAGCATGGAAAGAAGTGTAACGAACCTCCTCAAGTGTGGATGGCTCCTCAAAATGGTGCAATGGCTAGGTAAAACCTTCCGAGTGTTGCACATGTGGCTCCAAGCATTAGAGAAATCTTTAAGTCTAAAATGGGCCTTCTAAGGAAAATAATAAAATAAGAGTTATGAATTTTCAAAGGAAAAGAAAGAAAAGTACATTTTTTATTATATTTTCGACTTATCTCCTTCTAGGTTTACTCATGTTTCAAGTGTAGGCACTCATTGGATGCGAAATTTAGTTAAAACACATTCTTTCATGCATTTCCAGTTTATCTCACTGCGGGTCTATCAAAAGTATCCATAGTGGGTACTCGTTGGATGCAAAATTTAATTATGCATCCAACGAGTGCTACACTTGAAATTTGAGTAAACCTATAAGGAGATAAGTTGAAAATATGATTAAAAAAGTAGTTTTTTTCTTTCTCTCCAAAACTATTTACCCTTTTTTTTAAAGTTGATGGCACATTTTTTGTTTTGAGGTCCATTTTTTACCTCAAAATTTCTCTAGTGAGTGAGACGTCCCATCAAAATAGTGGTAAAGTGATCCAAGTGTGGTCTTCAATGTGTAACCACCTCTCTAGAAAGGTGCCAATGGCCCATGGAGTGAGGTGTCAAACTCTACTCAAAACATAGATCCATGTGCAAGGGAAGCCAACGACCACATGAAGAAAAGGGACGACCCCGTGAAATCTAGCAAAATATCCATGAAATATTATATATGCCTCAACATGTGTGCCAAGAGAGGGAGCGCTCCACTTAGGATGATGAATCATCCTCTAACAAACCACAATATACATCCAAAAGCCCTCAAAAAGGTTAGGTGCTCCTAGGTAGGCCCCCTCAATCATCCAAATGCATAAAAATATGTAGAAGAGGGAAGGCGCTCCACATGAGGGTGTATATCATGGCTTTTATGTGTCAACAAAATGCCAAATAACTCCCAAAGTGCTAGGGAATTCATCACCTAGGCCAAAATGTGATATACATACATAGATCCATGTTTATGACTAAAGGGGAAGTGTGCTCTAGGTATATAACCTTTACAACAACATAGCACAACTTTTACAAAGAGATAAAGTGAAAAGACCTAGGGGAACTCTAAGCCAAGTGTCCCAATAGACCCATCCCAAGATCCTTGCACACCCACCTCAACCATAAATGATCACAATGAGATGGTTAGAACGAACCATAAGGGCAGGACTAGCCTTGAAATAGAACCTAGAAGGACGTGCCATGACCAACCACAAGGGTCTAGAGAACCTCCTAAGTAAAAGAAACACTTTAAATAGTTCAATAAGCATGGTCTAGTAAAAGATACAATTGATACATCATCACAACATTTGGCTCATCATGCTACACCAAATAACCCTTTGAAATCATGAAGGCACAACTGATCACGAATCACCAAGATCGAATATTTGCTCAAAAAAAGGACATGCGATAGGATCAACCCCTGATGCAATTTAAGCGGTAACACTAGGGGTCTTATAGCAACCACAACAAGAGGTTGAAGTGAATGAATTGTTTGAAGAAGGCAATATCAACATATTCCCAAGTATCTATTTTTCCTCAAAGTTCTTCAAGGCACTAAAGTCTAATGTTTAGGAGCAAATAACAACAACAAACATTTATCCATCTCAAATTTGAGTTGTGCTACACCTCATATTGGATGAGGTTCCATATTGTGATTTTCATCACATTGATGGAGATTTGTTGTTGGTATCTTGGAGCATTGGACCAACTTAGGGGGATTCATCTTCATGGAGCCCCTCCTCTTCATTGCATCAGATTATTTGATAGAGACCTTTGGTTTAGGGGAGTTTCACTTCTCCTTGGTTGGATAATTGTGCTTGTTTCTTTGCGGTCTTCTCACATGTGCTTACCTTCTTGATCACCCCCTAGTTGCATATTTGATGGTATCTTGGAGCATACTATCTCATTCTAATGTGGTTTGGTATATTTGCTTATCCTAGATATGCTTCATCTTGTTCTTAGATGATGGGTCTAGCCCCCCAAAGGGTTAGATGATGATGGTGTTAGGAGGTAGATGTTTCATAATGGTGTTGATGTTTCCTAGTGACTTGGTATGTTGATGTATGATGTTGTTATCACTAGGAGGGGGTGTTCTACATGGTCCTCATGTGTTGGATGTGTGATGGGGGGCATACTTGATGATTTGACGGGTTAGCACTTGTTAATGTTTATGCCATTATTATAGTTCTTTGCATTTCAATAGATAACAGCAAAATAAGAACAAGATCACTGAGAAATACACATTCACAAGAGACACAGCATTTATCTTAGGAAACCCTCTAGGGGAAGAAAACCCAGCAAAACTTCCTTAATATAAATAGCCAATACAATGCTAAGAGATCTTATGCTAAAACAGAAAGTCCTCTCCCAAGATATGCGCCACTCTCTCTCTCCTTTGTCGGTAACAGATCAGAACTTGTCTCTCAAACTGAGCGAGTGAGTTGTGTTCAAATGAGGTGCTAGCCTCCTTTATTTATACAAGTTCTGGCACGTGTGAAGTGTCTCTTCACTGGCAGGGCTGACTTCTCCATCTGGGTGGGTAAACCCACCTTTATTATATTTCTGCGTCTTCTTATTAACTGTTGGGGCTGACTTCTTATTCTGCCTATTATAATTGTCTGTTGACCAATCCGCAAAAGGGGATTCGGTCCTATTACAATATCCGACATGATCAATCCACAATGGGGATTGATCCTATGAATAAAATATTAATAATAATAAGAAAACTCTTTGCAGTTACATTATTTCAACACTCCCCCTTAACAATAAGGGTATTCTTCAGCAGCATCATGCGAAAGAGAGAGGACAACATCATCAATAGCATCAGATAGGAGAACAGCATCATCAATATCATCTTGGCTGGCGTATTTATAAATCATCGGAAGTTTTCTTCATCGGCAGCATCGTCATTCTCGAAAGAATGCCATCATCATCTGCATCAATATGTATCAGTATAAAAAATGATACCTCATCACAGCACTAGGCTAGCCCATCACAGTACTAGACTGGCTCTATGTCATAGCTGTTAAGCTGGTAGCTCAGTGCAAGTCACAGCTGTTAAGCTGGTAGCTCAGTGCAAGTCACATCTTGCTTTACGTCTAACAACTAGGTCAGAAGCAAGGTATACATCATCTTGTTTTACGTCTAACAACTGGGTCAGAAGCAAGGAACACATCATCATCTTGCTTTACGTCTAACAACTAGGTCAGAAGCAAGGAACACATCATCATCTTGCTTTACGTCTAACAACTAGGTCAGAAGCAAGGAATCATCTTGCTTTA
>ML808324.1:208002-219902 GCA_009831015.1 Picea engelmannii | reverse complement strand
TTACATTATTTCAACAGCACTTTGTTATGTCCCCTTCTCTTATGATGTTGTTATGGTGGGATGATGCATATTGCCTTTGTGGGATTATCCTAGGTGATATAACTTAATGATGTAATATTTGCTAGACATCACCTAGGGGGGAATGTGTTTGATGATGTTAGTACCCTAATTGGTGTGTTATTTTCTAAGTTTGAGTTAGAGGGGGTACTACATATGATTTGATGGTGATCTAAACTTTTCCTAAGGTTGGATGATGATTGTTGATGTAATAATCCCTTGGTGGTGGTGCACCTTAGGTTGGGATTTATGTTTTGTTGTTATCATGGTGGGGTTTTGCTAGGAAGAACACCTTTTATTTACATGGTACAACACTTTAGTAGAGAGCACCCCTCATTGGCACACATATTCATGGTGATTTAATTAGTTTGTGACTATCGGAGGGGGAATGTGGTTATATTTGAGAATTAACCTTTGTGCACACATGTTGAGGTTGATTTGACCGTTCAATGGTTAAATTAATTTACTTTATCAAAATTAAGATTAATTTCTTGGGCACCCTACCTCATTGGCTTGCTTTTCACACTTGGAGTTGGTTGAGGCTTTCTTGTGGAGCATCCTCCCCTTATTTTATTATTTCGTGGAGAGGTTGCACACTTCTCTAGGGAACACACTCTTGGGTTGGTTGGACATCTTTATGACATGGCATATGGAGGAGTATCTTATTGGTTTATTGATGAGGTTTAACCACTCTTGGCACATTCTCCTAGGGTGCACTTCATATGGAGATATTTTATTACTTTGTGGGTGGTCGAGGTAGTTACATGGCACACTTTTCTAGGGCACACTTCTCCTAGGTGCTCTCTCATCTTTATTGCATGGATATTTCAGCTAAACTTGGCATCTTTAGACCTTCCTGGAGAGCGCCCTCGCCTCTTTGACTTCGCACATTCATTATTTTATTTGAGGTGGTTATGGACGGCATTTATTGGGAGGCGTGTGGCATACTTGGAGGGCCACATGTGTGGCTTCTGCATGCTCTTGCTTAGTCTCCTTTCTATTTTTGGAGATTCTTCTTGGAGGGCACACATGTGGAAGTTTCTTCTTGCTATTTTTGGTAATTGTCTTGGCAGGCACACTTGTGGAGAGATGTTCTACTTTCTATTTTAGGAGTTGACAACATCCTTTCTTGTGGAGCGCTCCATCTACTTAGCATCTTGCACATTCTTCCATCGAGTTTGTTGCCTTGGGATTCACACATGTCGATTAGTTGCATGCATCTTGTGGACTTCTTGTTATTTTTGGAGGAGATTGTTATGGAGCATTCTCCTAGGAGGATTATTATGTATTTTATTCTCTCATGCATCTTGGAGGGCGCACTTAATGAGTTCTCCTAGATGGACCTTGGAGCACATCCTCCTATGTAGAGAATTATTTTGTTATATTTTGCATGCATGCATGCATTCTTGGAAGTTGGAGGGCACATTGCATGTGGACACTTGGCATTTGACTTGGTATGGTGCCTATTTTTAGTGGTGTGCCCCCTCTTATGAGCATTATCTTGTTCTTTCACTAATAATTTTGGATGAGGGAAAGTTATTTTGGAGGCTAATATCTACATGCCTTGATTTGGTCGAACATGGATTAAAGAGAGATCTAACTACAAAATTTTACTATTTGTTTGACTTGTCATGGAATTCGTTAGAAGGATAATAATATTTTATTGTATGAGAGAAGAGACTCGCTCTATAAAGAGGAGCTCTCTCTTCATTGTAATGGTTGTTGAAACTTTGGGGATTGAGGAGCTCTTCCCTTGGGCTTCATTTGTACATCATGTGCTTAGAGCTTGGATAGAGGATTGGAGGTATAATATCATTTTTATGTGAGTCTTTCTTTGTGTACTTATTTTCCACATGCTTATTTTCATTTTAGGAAACCCTTGTAGCATGTTATGATTGCCTTGTAATGAAATATGTTTCATTTGGATAGAGTATAGGATGGTATCCCTTTTATTGCTATTGTTGTTATGTTAGCTTACCATTTAATAAACCCAATTTTTGCTAGATTGACATAACTACACTTTCATAACAATGCTTTAGTATGGCACCTCTAGCCTTCCAAGGTAATTTTCTGATATAAAAATCAGCAAACTAAGACTGATTAGTAGCATGCATAGCAGCCCCTATTGCCTAACATCTTCATGCACTTGCCCTCTGTGATCCATGTTACCCCCCCATGCCAAGGGGTAACTAGAGGAGATCGTGGCTCATGGCCCGCAATGGAGACAATGATCTCAACCATGATGTGATCAGCATGTCCACAGATGGCAGCCCAACAGCCCCCCTCAGATTGCCTCTACAGCTATAGATCAGCCAAGGCTCATCACATCCAAATAACTCAGTGTATGGGAGATGGCAAGCCAGCGTCACCATGAAATATGTTAGTCCTTTCATGCAAAGAGTTGTGCTTAATTTATTGGGCATGTGGATGAGGATCATTGGTTGAAGTTGGATAATGGATCATTGGTTTGGGAAGTTGTGTTTGTTGTCTTGTTTCACATTGGTGGTCAACTTATGTGCCCTAGTCTCGTCTTATCACCACCCAGGGAAAAGGGGTACTATTGGGGGGCCTCACAAGGGTAACGTTTCGTTCCCCACCATACTTAACACTTTCCATCTTGGAGCCTCTCACAATGTACCAAACTTCAGTAATGGGTCATGGTCCATTCTCTCATGAGAAGAAGGGGTTGAAGGCCCAGAGGTTGATGCAGTTGCTATATATGTATATGCTATGTAAAAAATGATAAAGGTCAGCTTGAGCTCTACCCCCTCTAATGGTAATCGCCCCTTGTCCTGATGCACTGAATGCACAATCGTAACAGGACCATAGCCCAATAAGAAAATGAAAGAATAAAGCTTGAAACCTGTAAAGGGGACTTGCAAAATAAAAATGGGTATCAAAAGGCAATTAAGGGGTTCAAAATGCAAAAAGTATCAAGGAAAGGGTATCTCAAGCAGCAAGCGCTCCCTCTACAAAGGCACTCATAGAAATGGATTTAATGACACCATAAGCCATAAAGTAAGCCCAAATTCATACCACTATCATACTTACTCTTGAAGGGTTTCTTTCTTTCATTGCTTCCCTTAGGACCTATCCCTCTATCTGGGTTTTTTATTTGATTGTCTTGGTTGGCACACCTAATAGGGTGGGATGAAGGCCCTCACATATTCAAACTTGCCAACTCACATGAGGTCCCGAGCCAGTGTGATGCTTGAACGGGATACTAAGGTGAATTGTTTACATGGCTTATATCTTAAGTAACAGCTTACTTTGCATGATTCAAGGACTAATATCTCTTATGAACATTGGTTTACCTTGTCTTATATTCTGCGTTGTTTTGGATGGCCCTGACATGGTTCTTTGAGGGACGTCCTACAGTTTCACCCAGGACGTTGTGCCCTTATTGCAGGACTTTGGCACGTGTGATGCAGAGCAATGAGTCATCCAATACCTTGCCATCTGCCGACGTGAGCTCTCACATCTTCAAAACCTTGGATGATGGACAAATGTGCTTGGTTTTGGCAGATTTGGTCATGATGGCACATAGATGGGCTGAAAGCCCACAGGCTGGGCAGTGCACCCCAAGGCTTATTACTCACTGGATGGAGGATGTTGCGGTAGTTGATAGCTAGACACCATGTCGAGACAAGATGCATCTCCTTCCACCTTGGACGCAGCACCCTAGAGCCTTGATGTTGGCCTCTTTTTTATGATGAAGTCGCCTTCTAGGGTTTTATGATGATGGGGTTTGATGACATTTGGTGCACCACTGATGATAGAGCATGACCATGGATGATGAGATGCACCCTTTGCCTTCACTACACCTCGAGATGCTACCACATGGCCTTGGGAGGTCCTTTCCTAGCCTTTGGAGGCTTGACATCACCACACGTGTGGCATTTATGATGGCATTTTTGCATTTTATCATTTTGTAGAGGGTACTTGAGGGGTTGGCCCCACTTCTTTTTATCATTTGACTTGTTATGTGGACAAATATGTTAGGTTTTCCTCATATAAAGAGGCTAGCACTAACATTGAATCAAATCGTCACTTTCCCTCACACTTGTGTGGGGAACACTACTGAAATTTTCACTCCTTTAGCCTCTTTGGTTCTTTTCTCTTATGCGCTATGCTTGAAGGAGGTTCTTTGTGGATGTGTTGCACTCTTGGATGGATAATTTCTGCAAATTAGGGTTTTATGCTCTTAATTCTTGGAAGAAGTAAGTAATTTCTGCGATTTTGTGTCTATTGTTAATGCTAAAGGTTGAATTACTATCTTGTTGCAAGTATTTTTTGTCATGTTGAAACCCTAAGGGGGAAACATAAGTGTTTCTTTCCCTCACAAAGTTTTATTTGTCCAAGTTTGTGAAGCATTCTTGCTAGGGTTGAAACCCTAAAGCCCAAAAGTGCTTGCACTTTATGGTTTTAACCCTAGACTTTGATCCTTGACCTAAGTGAAGCTAGGAGAAGGGAAAACGGTACCTAGGGCCTAAGTGTGTTTGCACCCTAGGTACCTTCTTCCTTAAAGTCTAAAACCTAAGGCCCAAGTGTGTTTTCACCGTAGGTTTGGACTTTGCCTCTCTTGTTTCATCTAGATCAATCTTCAAGCTAATGCATTTGAGACTCCATAAGCCCTAGAGGACAACAGCACTAATCTAGAGGTGTTCTTGTGGTTGAAGTAGCTATTAAGACCATTTTTCTCACTCTCTCAAACATTTAACTAACATTGCTAACCCTAAACCTAGCAAACTTTCACTATTTCTTGCTGTTGTTATAAAAGTTTACTACAGCCACTGAAAACTACATTAAAATTTAAATTTCTACATACATCCATTTATAAGTGGCTTAACTTGTTTAGAAATTACTTCTACCAATTGGATAATAATCTACTTGTATAATGCTTACTTTTCATGGTGAATTGCTACATTTCTGAGCACTTTATTTTGTTGTTGTTGCAAAGTTCTTGTTGTTGTTATAAACCTAGTTTACTGTTGTAATTTGCAACAGCCATAGCATTTATTACTTGTCTAGAGTCTAAAGGACTATCTTTGCACTCTATAACTTGATAATTGTCTATATATGTCGCAAGTTGTTTATTGTCTCGTACAAGTACAACAATTATCTTGTTATCCTTTATCCCTCTCCTAGACCTAGACCTAACTAACATGTGATCAAGATAGGGGGCGGCAGGCTTCGCTAAATCTTGCTATTTGATCCCTTGAGGTCACCAGGGAAGCCTCCCTTGTGGTGGACCTCTTCCATCACTAAAACGAGGGAAGTCTCTATTAGAAATAATAGGTGTGCTCGTTTAACCATAGACAATGTAGCAATATTGTCACCCAACCATAGGCCGAAGCCACCCCCGAGCACCTTAACCTTGACAGAGAATAATTCTGGAAGCAAACCCTAGGCCTAATAGTCAATCAAGGTAGCGTACCTCTCTCCAGGGCTAGCGCACCAAGCAAGAATAACCAAAGGCCAAGCAAAAAGTCCAAACCATAACCAAGAGAAAGTCCAAGCCAAAACCGAAATTTGTCAGTTGCAGCAGCTGCAACTGCAGCTCCTCTCCAAACTTGCGCACCACTGGCCTTATGCAGTTGTGAGAGGTGAGGTGACAAATGAGATCTAGTGCCCTCTTATTTATAGTCTTCCAAGTGACCTAACTTGGTCGACTTCTACTTTTCGAGGCTAATAACTCAATAATAAATATTCTCTTGAGCCGACTTGCCTCCTAGGGTTATTATCCAATGTTTTAGGGTTTCTCTTGCTTCCCGAAATATTCTATTCTTGTCAGGGTTACACGTGGAGGTTAATACCTCCCACAACTACCATAATATCAACAGTCTCTAATTAGGTAACATTGGTAGATTCTTCCATAGTTACACAAGATTTGGGGATCTTGTGGAGGGCTTTGCACAAGTACAAATCATGTGATAACAATCCATACTTCCTTGACTCCATTTACCCAAGGTATGATTAGACACTTGGTCTTGGGATTTCTACCTTTCATCTTTCCTTCTCATACCACTCATTATTCCACATATACTACATCCATTTGTTTTGCTTAGGCTTATTCTTCACGAAATCACCTTGTGACTCCACTCTGTAGCCTTTTGCAATCCTACCTTTATGGAAGACTCCCTTGAGTTGGAGAAGAGCCAACCAAAAGTGAAAGGAAGAGCTACTGTAGTGACAGTGGGAAGCCTTCCTGAGTTGCACAAAACTAGCCCCTTGATGCTTGGGACTTTACATCATTTGGGGTGCTATATTTTGCTGTAACAAGCTGCAAACATCCTAATGGACAATACAAACCCATGAATCAGTTCGATCCTCCTAGAAGATAGAATACATTAAATCTTTGGGAGCATCCATTACAAGATATTGTATAGTGTTTGCTGCCTCATTCGAAGAACAAAGAATAAGGATACACTTATGGAGGAGATATAGCACCTGTACTGTATCTAGATATCTGTGCATTACAGTGATGAAGACAAGGCCACTCAAAGAACAAATAGAAAGAATACACTTATGGAGGAGATATAGCACTTGTAGTTTATATAGATATGTGTGCATTTGTAGTGATGAAGACAAGGCCTCAGTGAGTCACTTCTATTCATGTATGCGGATCTTCCTATGAATCACAAAACCATGCATCCTCTTCTTAGAATTGCAGTTACTAGAATATTAAGCACTAAAATGTAATAATTAAGTTTGGATTCTGGAATATGCTTAATACATAGGTCTGTACAAAATGGGAAACAACTCTAAACTAAGCTTTACTTGGACCTGTTGGAATTCTAGTTTTGCATATCCACTTATGCATTTTGAGAATCCAATGTTATTTTGCAAAAGTGGCTTTCAAAAGCTAAGAACACTTTCCATATATGCTTATTGAAGCATAAATGCAATGTATGCCCTTATTACCTACAAAACCATAAGCGTTCTTAAGCATTCAAAACCATAAGGGATTGACAATCATAATGGTAAAATATGCCAACCAGCTCAAGGAAGACATTCATGTCAAAAGAGACGAACTGAATCTAAGCTTTTACTTGGACCTGTTGAATTTCTACTTTTTGCAAACCCATATATCTATTTTGAGAATCTAAAGTTATTTTCCAAAAGTGGCTYTCAAAAGACAAGAACACTTCCCTTAAGTGCTCAATGACRCATATATGCAATCATTTAATGTGTTCCCTTATACCTATAAAACCATAAGCAATCTGAACTTAACCTTGATAGCAAATCATAATGTAAAAATATTCCAATCAGCTCASGAAGACATTCACAGCAGAAGAGAKGGAGAAGTAAAATGACTGCATTGTTAACAAGAAAGAGGACTATAAAACCTCACATATATATTACAGTAGAAAAGTAGAAAAAATAAATATGATACATTTATATTTGGTTTAAGACGAACCTAGCCACAAGTCAAAGCCACATGTCACTCCCCAAAACAAAACACTACTTGTTGCCTTGTTTCTGCATCAAGAATCATTCACATAAGAACCTTGCAATAAACATAAACGATTGAGAAAGACATCTGTCTATGGATAACATACAGTTCATTTCAACCCAGCACTTGAGCATATAACTTGCTTCAAATCTTCATAATGCAGAGATCATATACAGCAGTGCAAAACATCCTAAAGAATAGTGCAATTTTTAAAGGCAATAAAAAATGGAAAGAAAAATCCAGTCCAAAAAACTCACGTATACATGCTCAGCAATATGCCCCGGCCCCCAACCTTGCACTGGAGAACCCCATGAACTACCAATGAACCTGTAACAAAGAAACAAGCAAAAATGATGCTCTGCAAGAGGCGTCTTGATAAAAAGACAATGATAATGTGAAAAGAAGTGTGAAATTTGGTAGGTTAAGAATCCAGACAAACCACATCGGATCCCGTATGAACGAAGCACAGGGAATAAGCATTCCATTTCCTATAAGAGTGAGTAAAATTGTAAAGACTGACAGCCCATGCAGGTTTGCAGGATTCCTGATTATTATATTCTGCATAAGCAATCAATATTGCCTTAGTTATTGAAATTGGACTTCTTGAAAATGGAAAAACATGAGATAAGCAGGTTTATATACACTCTAGGACATTTCTCAATTGACTCATTCAAGAGTACAATAGATGGCTAAAGTTTAAACTTTATACCAATTGAGATATAGAAGACCACATGAAAAGAAGCGTCCCTATCCAACCAGAAATGCCTCCTGAAATATCTAATAATGCACTCGACATCTGCCCCCAACGCACCTGTTAAGTAAAAAAGAGCAATGTATAAATTAACATTGAAATGACAAAGCAGAAGGTAAATGAATAAATCACCATGCATGGATTTTATAATATGGAATCAACGTGCAATGATCTAAAAAAATATACAACAAGGGTTACTACTTAACTCCAAGCACTTTGTACAGAAATTTTATTTCTTATTTTGTTCTTTTGTAAGCAGTAACACAGTGACAAGCATATGGACATTCAAAGTCTGTTTTCTCTCTAACAAAGTTTGAGCCAGTTTGTCTAAGGTGTTCCAGAAAGAAAGAAAAACAATTCCCCTAGGTAACCTACTACTATATGTTGAATGGGTGAATTTAATCAGCCTACCAATATTTCTACTATCTAGTAGGTTAGGAATAGCAAGGAACAAGAAATCTGAGAAAAAAAATTAAAATAAGGGCCGAGTTATTTCCAAATTTACTCTCATTTTCATTAGCAACAGAAATCACTGAAATGAAGAACAAATTGAATCTGTTGGTGACTATTCTATATGTCTGCTATTCCATTATGCACATCAAATTCTCACCAATTCTATTAAGACGAGAACTAATACTTGCTCACCAATTCTATTAAGACCAGAACTAATACTTGCTCACCAATTCTATTAAGACCAGAACTAATACGGCTGAAACTATTCCGGGCAATTTACTCCTGGGTAGATTAGGAAGAAAAGTTGACCAAACAACCTGCAACAGAAAGGGAACCGCAGAAAAACAAATTTGTTAGCATTCCACTGACGTACTTCAATCAACTTCAATATTAAAGCTTCAAATATTGACCTGGTTCACACTAACCTGTGTAAGCACATACACACCTCCTATGCACGTGATCTCCATCCAGACCTTCCAAACACCATCAATGAGAAGATTTGTGTAATTTAATGAGTTCAATATGAACCCTACCAAACATGCTATAACTGTAGCAACAAAGATGTCCAAGGGCATAGCTCCCGCTATAGCTTGTTGTAACAGAACAATAAGTGTGGTTAACACACCTGCAGCCTGAACTACACTGGCTCCCCTTTCCTTCTTACTCACAAAATAAGAAAGTAGGGACAAGTTGCCCATCAGGGATGTAAGCTGTGCCTGCATTAAATATCGATTATAAAGATAACAGAAAATCACAGGCTGAAAAAGAACGATAATTTATCACTTTTACTTGTCTCTTAGTTGTAGGCTAGTAGCAGATTTCAGAAGTAATTTTTCTATTGCCTCAGCCAGATACATACAAAAAGAACGCTCAGAAGAAATCTGAATAGATTTCCGATGATGACATTCTTAAAAGGGCCTTCTTAGTCCCCCAAGGTGTAGCCCATGACTGATTATTTTCACTAGGTTCGCAAGAGATCAAATCAAACGTGCAACACTGTGACATTTGGCGACTTCATTGAAATCGAAGCTTCAAAAACTAAACATTCAAGGAAGCCATGCCATTTAACTAAAAAGGCTTCCCCCAAAGGAGTGTAGACTCATGGCACCTCCATCTCCACAACGAAGAGCATATTCTCCTAAAACCTGTTGAAAACAGCAATACTATTAAATCTGCTTTTACATATTGTAGGAATGTGGAAAGTTTCTTATAATAATATTGGAAAGTTTCCTGTAATATAACTCAGTGGATATCCTATTAATGCAAGTTATTGCAAGGGCTTGACCTGTTAGAAAAGGTTAGAGAGCGTATAAAAGGAAGGAAGATGCATTGAATTCGATGGGACTTTGGGTAAAGACCAGATGCTTTTGTAGGCTTCAGTATTGTGTGTACTTGCTGCAGGGAGAATTGTTGTAATAGAATTTGTCTCAGTTTTTCTCCCCATTGTAGAAAAATGGAAGAGTAGAAATTGTTTCTAGACACTGAAAAACTGTGTTGAGTGTTCTATTAACAAATAATTGTACACCTATAAATACATCAAACAATGCCTCAAGATAGACACACTATCTTAGAACACTAACAACCTGTTCAGAGAACATCTCAACCACACACCAAAATAGGAGCTAACTAGTTGGAGAGAATCTCTCGTATCCAACTAGATCTAACAACCTCCTAAAACTTAGAAACAGACTTATTGGGCCACCCAGGAGAAAGTCAACCTGGGGCGCACATCTAAGCCCAACTAAGCTCAACCCAGCTCATGTTTTTAATGAGTTTGAGCGAATCCTATGTAAATAAATGGGTCCCTTGTTATAAAAGGTGAACCAGCCACTAATACAAACATCTTGTCATTTTCCGAAAAGCTATCTGCCTCATTTGTTTTTGCTGTCTGAAAGTTATTAGTTTTTGCTTGCTTTCTGCATCTGGATCGTTCTCAGGAAAATCAGTGCGCCTTTCCTCATGGCTGCACCTTGGCTGCTCTGTTTCGAATGATTCCACCTCCGAGAGTTTGCCTATCCCTTTGGCTAGTCATTCTCTCAGGTGGCATTCCGTTTCTGCAAAGATATCCAACGTAAGGAGGACGCACCATCTGGGTTTTGCGCCCTTGCTAGGTTTTCCAACTGTCGGGATGAAGCAAGTGCGCCCTCCTCAATGTCTGCACTGAGCCTCTCTCTCTTTGATCCCTGGGGCTTCAACTGAGATACTCTATCCCTTTTGGCTACTCTCAGTCCATCGCGGCACTGGATCTCCATTATTTCGCTTCCCCAAACCAATGGAATGCTCCATCTCAGACATGCGCCCTTGCTGGGTTTTTGGGCAAATGCTGGAAAATATTTAGATCTGCAATCAAATCCACTAGATCTCCTTCTCAGGCAGATCAATTGGTATCAGAGCTTCAAGATCCAAGGAGAAGCTTCAGATCTGGAGTATGAGCCCAAATTTTTTTTTTAAGTTTTCATGATTTTCAGTCCAGATCACACCCTTCTCAGGGTTTCCATATCAGTGTTGGTGGATGCACAGGTCTCCTAGCCCAAGGGGCGCACAGATCTCCACCACCAAGAGAGGAGTTTCACAGATCTATTTGCCCACAGATCTCTCCCTCTAGTTCATCTCTCCCCCTTTGCTCCAGGGTATTGTGCACTCTGTTCCCACAATAGAACTTGACCCAGATTTCATTTCTCAGCCAAGTTTGTCTTGAATCCTTCAGTTTGCCTCAAGATGCCTCCTAGAAGAGATCCCTTGGCAGTAAACTCAGACTCCAATACCTCAAATCCCGTACAAGACCTTGCCTCTGTCCTCAATGAGTTACTGAGAATGCAACAACAAAATAATCCAGATCCATTTCGGTTGGATACTCGAATACAACTCCCTAAGTTTGTTGGGCAAAGCAATGGAGAAGCTGTGGATTCATGGATCCGTAGTCTTTCCACATATTTTAATACTTGCCCAGGCCTCACCAAGGAATGAAAGCTTTAGATTGCAGCCTTGCAATTGGAAGGACTTGCACAAACATGGTGGGATACAGAGCAAGAAAAGACCACATTCGTGGTAGAACTTGGGGATGCTCCAAGATCCTCTACCTCTTCACCACTCAAAAGTTGGGCTCAACTTTGTGAAGCCTTGAGAAACCGTTTCTACCCACCCGGGTACCTACAATATTTATGGATCAGATGGCACCAGCTC
>ML808324.1:171441-194307 GCA_009831015.1 Picea engelmannii | reverse complement strand
TGTTGACTTCCAAAACCCTAAATCACTACTAAAACCCTAATTCACTGTTGACTTCTATTTTTAGCTCATAATGACTTAAAAGCGCTTTTAACCCTTTTTAGCTCAATGTCACTTTCCGAATATAACACCTGAGGCTGTGACTGGAGTGACCTCTAGTAACCATGTTTACCCCTTTTTTGGCCCTAGCTATAGTCTAACGGGGCGGTTTAGACCATTAAGCCTCCTCTCTGGCGTTCCTATTTGGAAAGGGACATTACACCATCATCCCTTGATTTTCATTAATTCTCAGTCTAAGATTCAGGAGCAAAGGCACCTTAAATGGGCATCCTACATTCAGCAATTTCATTTGGTCATCAGATATAAGAAGAGCATTTCTAATAAAATGGTTGATTTACTCAGCAGACCACCAACTCCAGTTCTCCCAATTCTAGAGGTTCGTTGTGCTAATTATGATACATGGAAAGATCAGTATGCTACGAACCGGGACTTTCAAGAGATTTGGGTTGCCTTGCACAGTCCCACGGTTGTCAATCAGACTCCCTTCTTGGACTACACAATCCGAGATGGATGGCTCTATAAGTTAAATTTGCTTTGTGTTCCACATTTAGATGATCGTCTCTTGCTCATTAAAGAAGCTCATGCTTCAGCCTTTGTGGCCACTTTGGTACCACAAAGACTCTCCAGCATCTACAACGTCGATTCTATTGGCTTGCTATGCAACCTCAAGTTGAGAAATTCATCAGAGCTTGTGCATTATGTTCCCAATCTAAGCCATCCAATTCCCAATCTAAGCCATCCAATCGAAAGCATGGCTTATATCAGCCACTGCCTCTCCCTTCTCGGCCTTGGGAGTCAATCTCTATGGATTTCCTAAGTGGACTACCTTCCACCCAAAAGAAACACGATGCAATCTGGGTAGTGGTATGTCGGTTTAGCAAAATGGCTCTTTTTATTCCATGCACAAAGACTACTACAGCAGCACACACAGGAGAATTGTATTTCCAACATGTCTGGCCACATTTTGGCCTACCAAGACACATCATCTCAGATAGAGACTCACGCTTCCTCAGCACATTTTGGAAGACAATCTAGGCACTACTTGGGTGTCAACTAAAGTTCTCTGCCACCTTCCATCCTCAAACGGATGGCCAAACAGAGGTTGTCAACCGGGTATTGGTCCATGCTCTCCGTACTCATTTTGGGCGCAGCAAATAGTGGGACAACTACTTACATATTCTGCAGCATAGCTACAATAAGGCCACACATTCTTCTACTGGGTTCTCTCCTTTTGAAGTATGTTTGGGCTTCCAACCAACCTCTCCAGTCGAGCTTCCCCTCACTTTGGATCCCCAAGGTACGGTGCATCAGCAACAAGAACAACACTCAACCCACCGGTTTCTTCAACAACTTGCACAACGCCACACTGCCGTAACAGTAGCACTAAAAGCAGCCCAAGATCGTGCAAAGCAAAGGCATGACAAACAAAGGACCTCCATGTCCTTTCAGCCTGGAGATAGAGTCTGGTTACATTTGGATAAGAAACGCTTCAAAGGCCAGCATCATAAACTTCTTCCAATCCGATATGGCCCTTATACCATTCTCGAAAAGATTAGGGAGAATGCATATCGATTGGATCTTCCCCCCCAGCTGGGAATACACAATGTAATTAATGTCAATCATCTGAAGTTGTTTGAGCCTCCCCTCTTGGAGGAACCAGTCACAATTACACACCCGGTGGACAATATCCCGGACTTCCAACTCCCCTTGTCCAAAGACACACTACTGGACATAAGGACTCGTTCTACAAGGCACTGGGCCTGCTCCTCCTACCTTGTGGCACGCCAAGGACAAACTCCAGCTCAAGCAAAGTGGATGACAGTTGAAGTGGTGCACCGTCTTTGAAGCCGGGACGCTTCCAGATCTAAACAGGGAGGAATTGGGCCACCCAGGAGAAAGTCAACCCGAGGCGCACAACTAAGCTCGACCCAGCTCATGTTTTTAATGCGTTAGAGCGAATCCTATGTAAATAAATGGGTCCCTTGTTATAAAAGGTGAACGAGCTGCTAATACAAACATCTTGTCATTTTCCAAAAAGCTATCTCCCTCATTTGTTTTTGTTGTCTGAAAGTTATTAGTTTTTGCTTGCTTTCTGCATCTGGATCATTCTCAGGAAAGCCAGTGCGCCTTTCCTCACGGTTGCACCTTGGCTGCTCCGTTTCGAATGATTCCACCTCTGAGACTTAGCCTATCCCTTTGGCTAGTCATTCTCTTAGGTGGCATTTCGTTTTCTGCAAAGATATCCAACGTAAGAAGGAGGACGCACCATCTGGGTTTTGTGCCCTTGCTAGGTTTTCCAACTGTCGGGATGAAGCAAGTGTGCCCTCCTCAATGGCTGCACTGAGCCTCTCTCTCTTTGATCCCCGGGGCTTCAACTGAGATAGTCTATCCCTTTTGGCTACTCTCAGTCCATCCCGGCACTGGATCTCCATTATTTCGCTTCCCCAAACCAATGGAACGCTCCATCTCAAACATGCGCCCTTGCTGGGTTTTTGGGCAAATGCTGGAAAACGTTTAGATCTGCAATCAAATCCACTAGATCTCCTTCTCAGGCAGATCACTTATGTAGAGACAAACTCTACCTCACAATGACAAATACAATAATAAACTACAATCTTCTCGTATGATCAAATATCACACGTTAAGCTATAAGACAAGTAAGAGTTAATAATTCCAACACTCCCCCTTAACGAGTACTTGTCTCAATCATTGTCAAGTAGGGTCTATATCATCATCTACAACACATGCTCCTCTAGATACTGAAGACACTCCTTACCAACAAAGTTTGTCTTTTGGTTCAACCAAGGACTTTCTTCTTCTAGAAATTATTAATTTGTAGAAGTCCATATAAAGGAACAACCATCCACTAGAATACATGGGTACCTAACCGTTGTAACCGTCGATATGATAGGATGTCCTTCAGGTACATGGTTCATTCAACTTCTTCAAGAACTCCCTTTGGCTGTGTAACCAAGTCCATCAGCATTCCAAGAGCTAACTAGTGCAACAAATGCACCTCCTCTCAACTAACACATGTCCCTTGAGTCTTAGCTCATTTTGAAACACATAACAACTTGTATATAGGTTTCTAGTCCCATAACATCACCCCGAGTCAACAACCAACATATGGTCCACTCATAGATCATTCAACCAACACATGGTCCACTCCTCCAAGTGTTAACAAGTCCTTCTACGGGTGAACAAACTCTCCCTTTAGGGAAATATGATAGGTGGTCATTTCAGGGACTCAACTCAACTATGCCATATGGACGTGCATCTACTACCCTCATGCTCAAGTAAGATCGAATGGCTAATTCAACTTATGTGCCCAAGCACGAGGATGCACGTCCAAATATTCTAGTTAAGTTGCACTCACCTATTCATCATACAGATCAAACCTCCTAGCTTGGATGCATCACAATTGGGGTCGTCTGGTTCTCATCTCAAACACACCAAGACATCTTCCATTCAACTCGGACACCCGAAGAAAGCTATCCATTTCAACTCGAACACACCAAGCAAGCTATCATCTCAGACACACCAAGCAAGCTACCCATTTCAACCCGAACAAACCACGCAAGCTACCCATTTTAGACTGGACACATCAAGCAAGCTATCCATTTCAACTCAAACACACCAAGCCATCTAATGCTCAGCTCAGACACACTGAGCAAGCCATCGACTTCGACACACCAAGTGATTCTCATACCACTGGTATCACAACTAATGAATTTCTTGATACCGTCATTCGTTGTGACACGCACAACAGCTAATCTATGCATCGTAGTCCATTTACCAATCCTGGACATAGATAGGAGAAAAAATGGACACCCTATCTGTGTAGATCCGGGCCTTCTGTGACACATAGAAGCTCAATATCTGGAACAAAACCACTGCTTTTTCTCTCCCATGGGAACTATTGCCATCATCTTTGGACCAAAATCCAAAAGAAGAAAAATCTATGCTACAACTAGAACATCTTTGTTCTTCCTATTGTGATCTCATACTTCCACCTCATAATTAAATCTACCATCAACACTTGGCTCTCTAGCAAGAACAATGCAACTTGCACATCCCAGTGCCCGACTTCGGCATTACAAGGAGCACCAACACTACACACTAAATAAGCAGTCTTCCAACTATAACCTTTATAAGTGCTACAACCAACTCTTGTTGCCACGACCGACAATGGAAATATACAGCAGACCTATCATACACCATAGGTTACATTGACCACACATCTAAACATATATCAAGCCAATCCACAAAAGCAAGTACATGGTACTCTTAGCTAATCGGTATGTACAATCATACAATCTGTTGCCACAACTTTTCAACCTCAAGGACCTTATGTACCGTTTCTTTACACATAAATCTCAAGGCTCACCAAACAAGCCAGCATCCAAAGCTCGAAACGCTTCCAAGACACAGATCTCAGGCAAGGAAGGGCCAAAAAGATTGATCCTAGAGCTAAATCACGTCAGTAGGAGAAAATCACCGGTCGTAAAGCTCTCAAACAAAGACAACCGGAGCTTGGCCTTTACGCAAGGGCATCCAATACGAATGTCTTTCTATCAAGAACATTTATCGTCCACTGCTTCTTACTCCTCTGCCTCGATTGGTTAGAGAGATTCTCTTCATCTTGTTCTTATAAATCTGCAATACCTGCGGTCAAGCACAGACTCTGATGGTCACACAACAAGTTCACTGCGAGATTTTTGTCAAACACCTGGCAGAGAGTAGTTTCAAACCTGGGACCTTACGCATCACAGTGGATATGCAAATCACCATGCTACCAATTACCAAGGTAGGGCTAAATAGAATTTGCAACAGATCTTCTTATAGATCTATGCTTGGATCAAGCTTGCCAAAAGAAAAACATGCACCAGCATCCCCAAACTGCCTCTATGAGAAGTTGATGTACCAACTACAGCCAATGTTGTCTCACCACCAAGGTGATCTCATCAAACATGGACAAACCACATATCACCACAGAACAAATTGTAGCTCCCACACTAGTATAGACACACTATAGCAATCACTCATAAGTCATAACAAATAATCTACTCGCACTTACACTAATCCTACATATTTACAAAGGATTAGAAAGCTTGAAATGCCATGATCACGGACCCCTCTCACAAGAGAGTCAAGCCCGTACCAGCTCTGATACCATGTAAAGAAATAGGAGAGCAGACACTGTTTCTACACACCGAAAAACTGTGTTCAGAGTTCTATTAACAAATAATTGTGCACTTATAAATGCATTGAACTATGACTCAAGATAAACACACTATCTTAGCACACTAACACTCTGTTGAGAGAATATCTCAACCACACACCAAAATAGGAGCTAACTAGTTGGAGAGAATCTCTCAACTAGATCTAACAACCTCCTGAAACTTAGAAATAGACTTAGAGACAAACTCTACCTCGCAATGACAAATACAATAACAAACCACAATCTTCTCATATGATCAAATATCACACAACTATAAGAAAAACAGGAGTTAACAAATCCAACACCCATATCCATGTTTTCTTTGTCTGAATGCTTGTTTCTTTTTTGCTGGTTATTTTTTGACAGATCTCTGCTCTGTTTTCTCACAATACCTGATGAGTAAAGGATATTCCAACCTAGAAATAAAGAGCTGAGAAACATAAACAATGAAGAGTATCATGCTATATTCCACGAAAATCAACGAGTTTTAGGAACCTACCTCAGAGAACTCCCGCCATGAATAATCATTAATTTTCTCGGAATCGTCTATCTTCTTTGAAATGAAAGCAATGCTCCTCAAGAAGTGACTGTATGAAGCAATGTGTGATTTGGACTGTCTGTGTGTATTAGTTCTTAAATTACGTTTGGCTTTTGCGTCAACCCATAATCCCCTAACCCTCAAAAATATATTATTGAAACGAAATTCTCCGAAACCGTTGACATTCTTCCATTTCAATTTTTGGTCCCCGCATTTACCCAATACTTTATTAGCTGCAACCTTAATCCTCAAAAGGGCACCATGTAAATTTGCCCTAACAGACACTCGAAGAAGTCTGGATTTATTTTGGAAAAACCAACCTCGGGCATTAGTAATTTTCAATCTAAAATGAAATCCTTTTGCTCCTGTATTCACGTTGATCTTCCAAGCCTGAAGCCTCCCTGTTGCCATGTTTTTTCTGTTGCTCTAGCTATTTTTCCAATTCGCCCGATTTGAACAAACTACTTTGTTGCAGAGAGAAAGAAAACACAATGATGTCCAGACATGACCAAAAAGCAGCCAATGGGACTGGTAAATACACAATATATAACATTGTGAGTGGGCGCCTTGCAGGAAATCAGCCAAAGAAGAAATAATTAACTTCCGCTCCTTTTCAGTAGGCACTTTATAAGTGTTTTCTATTTGCTTGTACGGAGAATGTTGCCCGTTTCCCAGCTTCAGGTCGGGAATGCTTCAAACTTCGGGAAGAGAGGCTTTAAGAAATTATATATACCTGCTTTCAAGTTCAAATTTTGAACGTTTGCAAGAGAGGTTATGGTGGGACATAAGGGATACAATATACGGCTAAGGTCAAGAAACATTGTAATCGGGGATATTGGTGACAATGGCGAAGACCAAACACCAGGCCTCGTCTTCGGCTGGGTACCACTCTCGGTGGTATATTAACGAATAAATGGTACTGCATAATGTACAGCTCCACCAGTTCACCGATAGCGTCACAAAAAAGCCTTAGGGCATAGTTTGATTCCCATGAATTATAAATAAAAAATTGGTTTTTTCTTTAAAGTTTATTTTATAGTTAATTACTTTTAACCCTCGGATTTATCAAGCATTGAGATCCGATATTGAGAGGATCAAAATTCTAAAGATATATATATTTAACATTTTCTTAAGTTTTATACTAAAAGTTTTCAGCTTTAAAATTCTATTAAGACTTTACATTTTCTTAAGTTTTATATTAAAAGTTTTCAGCTTTAAAATTTGATTAAGACTTGATAGATCCAAGATTAAAATGGTTCTACACTCATATAATAAAAAAAATTGATATTATATATACATAATTTTTAACAACAATTAAATTACACTATTAAATTATATTAAAATGACAAAATTAAATTTAAAAAAACAAAACCTGAAAATAAAATATTATTAAACATTAATTTTAGATTAAACTAATAATTAATTATCCTTCATTTTATAAAGTTGAAGAATTCTGTACATTGTGTATTTAATTTAAATAAAATATATAGTAATCAATAAAATATTTTAGATAAAAAAATCTATAATATAAAATAATGTTAATTTTTTTAATTATTTAATAAAATAAATGTATTAAAGTTTTACATTTTTTTTTATCAATGAACTTAGTTCACTTCTATATTTTTAATAAGTTTTAAAAAGCTAAATGGGAGCATTTATTTTTGCACAAAGTTATTGGTCTAGGTATAAATGCTAGGTTTACCATTTCCCTATATGTTTCAAATACCTTAAGATGTTGGTATGGTTTTTTGGCAAAATAAAATGCAAGGATATACAAGATAAGATAGAGGATGTATAGAAACCAAAATGTGATGTATATAGTGTATTTGGAAAGGGAATATGTTAATTTTATAGTAGAATATTTATTTTTTGAGCAAAAAAATTAACATTGATTTTGTGAAAATATTTGCTATGATCATTATTCCATTATGATCAAAGCTTTGTGCATGGTAGAATGATACTTAGGAGTTTTCCTTGTCTCCAAATCAATTTTCGTCGAATTCCATTGAGATGCAAGATGAAGGGAACATTATGTTATGAGATTAGAGGAATCGTTTATGAAGTATTTAATGAGAGCTTATCAATGAGATTAAGAAGGAAAAAATAAATTTGATGTATCACAACATGATAAGCTCAAAATTCATCAAACTCCCATAGTTAAGTTGTGATATTTGGAATTCTTTGTTCTCACAATATTCATGAACAATCATAATAGGTTGAGGATAGATATCATCAAGCACATGGGTGGAGTTATACCTAACCTATTGTGACTTGTATGGTACATGTCACCATGTGGTTGTCTCCCTATGTGCAACCCTTGTAAACATTTGCACCCAATCGCAATGTTTGGTCGTAAAGTGAACACTCAATGAAAACACTTACATGGAAGCATTGTACCACCTCGAGTGTTACTCTGCACCATGGAGAATAAATGTCACACAACTTCACATTATGTTCAATTACATGTTATCCTCTCTCTTTATAATATATAATATTGTCAAAAGAAAAAAATAAATATAGGAACAGTTAAGATTTTGAACTTATTAGCTCACTCCAAAATTAGATATAATTAATAGTGTTCACATGATAAATGAGATTCAAGATCCCAAGGGGTTAGCTCAACAGATTGTCACTGATGTTGTTGGGCATTTGGCTAATTTTGTGTTGATAGTTGCCCAATTGAATCACCCTAGGTGAGATGCACTAGTCCATGTCAACGAATTTACCAGGGATTCCATCCGTGAATGTGGGGAAGAATCCCTTAGGCTTCCTATTATGATCCTTAATGGATCTAAAGATTCACGAGCATATGTCCAAGAAATGATAGAAATTCCCCTTTACTTCAATAAATCATAAACTCTTAAAGTATGGAAACACCATACAATAATGCTTTTATGGAAGGAAAAATTCTTATTCACGTGTCTCTTTAAGGGGAACCTCCAAATGAGAAATGCTCCAATACAATGATAATTCTTGACACATCCCATAAAGAGGACCATCTTTATTTATAGTTAAGTAGAAAACCCTAACCCTAACCATTAGTGGCACTTACATTAATGAATAGGCCATATTACATTTATTGAAATATAACTACCCAATGAGCACTATTTAATAATAACTAACATAGTGGACTCAATCTATATTAAATTAAATGGCCACCATACATATCATTTCACTAACTATAATGAGCCCTTAGATATGTATTACATCACTAGGGATTCCATCCACAAATGTGGGGAAGAATCCCTTAGGTTTCTTGTTATGATCCTTAATGGATCTAAAAATGATTCGCAAACATATATCCAAGAAATGATAGGAATTCCCAATAATCCTTTTATAGAAGGATAAATCCATGTTCACGTGCTTCTTTAAGGGGGGAACCTCCGAATGAAAAATGCTCCAATACAATGATAATTTTTTACACATCCCATAAAGAGGACCATCCTTATTTATAGTTAAGTAGCAAACCCTAACCCTAACCACTAGTGGCCCCTACATTAATGACTAGGTCATATTACATTTATTCAAATATAACTATGTAGTGGGCACTATTTAATAATAACTAACATAGTGGACTCAATCCACGTTACATTAAATAGACACCATACATACCCTATCATTAACCATAATGAGTCCTTATGTCCCTATTACATCACTGAGGGGAACCTACCATTCTATTCCCCTTCGAAAAACAGTGTCCTCAATGCATACACCTATGAGATACATCCATAACCTAAGGTCCCATATATGAGTGCTACCCTCACTGTTGATAGTGAAGAAGTCCATGAAGTCCATTCATAAGCTAGGGTCTCATGTATGGGTGCTCATGCTAACTCCCAATTGTTGACACATGAAATCAACAAATGGTTTAGTGCTTCACTAAGGATGTTCACCATAGTCGTGTCCAAACATCTTTCCACCAAGTTATTAGGGCTGGCCATAGCCAAAATATCATCCACGTAGTTGCAAAAGGTTGGTTGTGAATCTTAAAGGAACATTGTCATTGAAGAAGATTCAAGATGAAAACCTTTAGTGACAACTTGCTCATGATGTTCCTCAATGATGGTCACTTCATATGGAGGAGAAAGTTCATCGAAAAGAATTTGAAAGTAGTTGTCATCACATAACTAAAAAATGTCCATATGTCATTCTTCACAAGCTTCATCTAAATCATACCATGCAAATATTTCTCTGTACCTTTCATCAATTCATTTAATAATCCATCTTGTGGTTATGCTTGGGTTTTGAGGCGATAACTTGAAATGGGTGTAACTTTCATGATACTTCTCATAATCACTATTATGAAACAAATTCAAAAATGACATGACCACTTTGCTTCTAGTGGCATTGATCTAATTGTATTCTTGTTCATAAACAGAAAGATAATTGTACTACTAGAATTTCCTGCAAGGGCGTGGAGTCATAATCGTTATTATGACTCCAATGTTGAAATGGTGTGTGGCCACTTTGCTTCTAATGGCACTAATCAAGCTATGATGTAGTGAATAGGTTGAGAAAAAAACTTGCTACAAGTAAATCTTATAATAATAATAAAAAAATAAAAAATAAAAAATAAAAACCTTCCTTTTCCCCAATAAAGTGTTATGATACCGCTTGTTATGTTGCTTAATGTTGAAGATGAATATAAACCAATGTACCCAATAAAATGCTAGGAAAGCTTCAATATTTTATTAAATCCAAAACCATTAAGGTAGGGTAACACCATACAATAATTCTTTTATGGAAGGATAAACTCGTGTTCACTTGATTCTTTGAGGTGGCAACCTCCAAATGAGCAATACTCCACTACAATGATAATTATTAACATAGCCCATAAGGAGGATTGTTGATGTTTGTAGCATCGGACATGTACTTTAGCACAACTCTAAGTGTCTATACGTGTGGACGTCATCCAAAGCCTTCTACGTTGAGACTTTACTTTAATTAAAGGAATTATTAAAGTAAAGTTATTTTATTAGTAAGTTGAGTTTTATTTAAAAAAATGTTTTAATTAGCATTAGTGAATTAAATAATAGCCATTGATCTTAAGTGAGGTGAGAAGTAATCTCAACCATCAATCACTTTGGAGACTAGGGTTAGTTCATAACTCAATATTATAAAAGCGAGTCCAGGGTAGAGGAGAAGACACTTTTCACACATAGATAGCAAAGAAGGACTTTTGCTAGTGTGGAGTCATTCGAGAGTGTAGAAGCAAAGAAGGACTTTTGCTTACACTTGAGAGAGAAAAGAAGGACTTTTGCTCAAGGTTTGGATCACGAATAACTATGATTCAAGGAGATATTGGATAGGTGGAGAAGGACTTTCATCTAGAGATCAGGTCAAGGAGAAGACAAAATAGAGGTAGTCGCAAGTGGGTTTCAGCTGATTGAAGCCATAGCAATAGGGTCGCATCGTACGGAGTTCAGTACAGTCTTTGAGTTTGTGTATGCGGGTTTTAGTGGAGATAAGCGCGTATACGCGAGTTTGCTTAAGGAAAGGCACATACATCTTGGGAAACATGAAAAACTGAGGTCGTATAGTAGATCAGGAGTTGTTAAGGTTTGCAAGCATTGTCTATAGTTTTTTGTATTTCTCTGTGGGCCATTTTCCCAAATACAGGAGCCATTGTAAGCTTTGAATTTATTTGAATGATAAGCTTAGTTGATGGTCATAATACATTTGTATATTGTGGTTGAGATTTTGGTTTCCAGTATTGCTTCCACTATCTTTATTTGAGTTGAATATTCCAACAAGTGTATGTTGTTTTCTGAGCTGCTAATTTTCTTTACAACAAGGAAATCACTAGATAACAAGATACCTAGGGTCGGAGTAAGGGGATTTCAACATGGTATCAGAGCATCTTGAAAATTAACAAGGACCAATATGGTATCAAAGAATGTTGAAAATCAACAAGGACTCCATCTTTTTTTATAATTACCTAGCAAACCCTAACCCTCACCACTAATGGCCCCTATAATTAATGACTAAGCCATATTACAATTAGTTAATGATAATTACCTAGTGGGCCTTAATTAATAATAACTAATATTGTGAACTAGTCAACATTACATCAAATGGTCACCATACCTATCATATCATTGACTATAATGGGCCCTAAGCCCCCATTACATCATTATGGGGATCCCACCTTTCTCTCACGAGGTTTTCCTTGGAAAAGGTAAATGAGATTTAGAATATTGTCAAATTTTTCTTTTACTCTAATGATAAGAAAATGCATGCATTCATAATGCAAAGAAGAGCATAGTCTAGAATTTGGATAGGTATTGACCCTACAGTTCTAATTAAGACAAGGTCATGTTTTTAGACACTTAACCACAGGGAGAGGAACTAGCTTGACTTTATTTGTTTGTTAGAATGTGGATCCATCATCAAGGCAAATGAAGCAATCACATAAGCAATCTTTGTTTTTATTGTAAATACATTAATTATGGTTTTAGCGAGAGAAAAAGCTTGATGGGTTAGGTTGAGTGGTTGAGTGTTGTGAATTACAAGCAAGAGGTTGTGGGGTCGAGTCCTTGAGATTGCTACCTCTGTGAATATTGTGGGCTCACTTGATGTCCCCATTGGGTTAGGTTGCCAAAATTGCAACTGACTGGTTTACCTTGAGTACCATCCTCAAAATGAGGGGAAGTGCTCGGTGGGTTTCTCAGGATGTGTATTTTATCAGAATTATTTTAGGGAGAGACGAGTGTTTTTTAACGATAAACATGCATACATCTAATTGCATATTGTATAAGTTCCAACATACCATGATCCTTATGCTAATGGGGGCATCCACAAAGGAGTGGTGTCTTGATGCAAAAGCATGAAAGTCAATTTCACAATACTGAGTTTGTGCACACCAAGATTATATGAGGCGGAAAAGAATGTGGACTAAAGAACATTGTTTAAGATTAAATGAAGAACTTGTCGAATTAAAGAAGATTGTACTGCAATGATGAGTGGCGCATTTCAATAAGTTTGGGAATTCCTTTCAAGGGGTGCATGGTTAAGTCTGTGTGTTGGCCCAAAGCAATTGAAGAAGATGGCATGCATTTATACTAAGTTTGGGCATGCATCCTTAAACCCAACATGTATTGCTTAAGCCATGCATTTATTTTGCCAGATTTAATACAAGAGGCAAAAACATGTTGGAGGTTGGAATAAATGACACCCAAGATGTGTGGTGGCATAGCAAGGATCTAGAGTCTTTGAAGGAGAACACGTTGCAGTGTATAAAAAGGTATCAAAATATTGAGAGAAATCAAGGAGCCTGGGACTCCAATGGTGTGAAATCGAATAGAAATGTGATACATGGAGCTTGGAGAATGGAACTTGAAAGAAAGTTGCATGGACGTAAATGTGAATCGACACCCAGGATAAAGTTGGAACAAGGGTCCGATAATGGAGATGGAATGAACATAAGTAGTTACAAACAAAAAGTTATGAGAAGTGGAAGTGAAGGAGCAATTTGAAAGTCAAGTGATGAAGTTTGTTATAATAATAACAAAATAAACACAAAGATCAAAGAAGGAAGAGGGCCTCACAAGGAAGAAGAAAAGTTTATTGGGCCCTAGAATCATGGTCATGTTGCCTGGCATGTGGCCTAGCAACATACACTTTGTAAGTTTACATACTGTAGGATAGAACAATCTAGTTGAATAAGATGGTGAAGAGCCATACAATTGAGTGCCAATGTTAAGAGACATTTCTAAAGTTGTAGTAATGATATCTCTATATTGTAATGGGAAATTTTATTATGCTCCTATTAGGTGTAGTTATAGTTTGTTTATGTGTGTACAAGTTTGTAGATTACTTTGTGTGCATTCTGATTTGCAATGGGGGCTCTCCCATCTTGCATCAAATGGTATTGCAACAACAAGAGCCTATGGAAGAGGTGAAGAGCAAGAGAGAAAGTTGTTGACAAAGAAGAATGTTGTTGTGAAGAAAATTGTGGTTGAGAAGGAGATGAAAATGCAAACATAAGTGTTGATTGAGAGGCAACTTGCAAGTTAACAAGAACGGACCGGGAAGCTCCAACAAGGGTAAAACATTGGGTAGAGTTATTTGAAGAGGATGTGAAGATGACTCCAACAAATAGAAGTTTGTTGGGTAGAGGTTGTGTTGGCTCTATCCACTCTCTCGTTGGGGGGTTAAAGACCCAGGGTTCATCAATATTTGACCAACAAAACCCCAAGGCACCGACATACTCAATCTTCAGTCTAGGACCGAAGAAGGTCTCACCCAAGCACCACGAGAATCACATAGACCATTAGTTTTGTGTTGCATGTGAAGGGACAATGCATACATGAAGACCTATCGAGTATAAATGCATTCATTCATCCATACTAAGTAACAGAGTATTATGCATCAGAAAGTAAAATATATATAAATTCAAACCATAACACATATACGATTTCAGAGAGAAAGCACTTCATATTTCATTCATTAGTTTCAAATTCATTCAGATACAATAGGCATAACGTAGATACGTGTCATGCGCTCTAGACTCAGACAATAGGCATAATAAAGATATGTGTCATGTGCTCTAGTCTTTTTTTCATTCCTACACAGTTTTAACTCTATTGCAAACTCATGCAAGACTTAGACAAAACTAGACATCCAACTCTGTCTTAATATTCCAGTCAATTGTTTGTTATAGTCATAAAATCTCTGTCACAATGCTCTGCTCTCTCTTACTACTATACTCCACTTTCTTGAGTGAACATAAGACCCACACGCTTTACGTGTCCACATGCAACCCCCATATCTTCGTGGAGTGTGGAAATCCTAACTAACTTTCCAACTCATCCATACATTTGCCCACGATCATTCGAGTTGTTATCCTACTCAATTACAAAACATTCCTGAAGATATGCTCAAATTTGGTTGGCATGCGATCTCTTCTCAATTCCTTGTGTGCAATACAAAATTGGGTTGGCGCACACAATATTCATTTGGTTGGTGTTGATGTTGATCCTTCCTGGAGCCACATAGTGTATCTTCATTGGCACACACACAGTGTTGATTTGTGGCACACGTGCACAAATTCCCCAAAACCTTGGGTGCCAACAGGCCCCCGACACTATTAGTTGGCTCGTCCTCGAGGCAATGACATTGTTGCATTAGTAGTATTCTGGATCGAATTGGTAGAAGACTAAATAACACCGATTGGGATGTCCATGTAGTGCTTGAGTAAGGGAAAATCATCGATATGGGATGTGGTTGTAGCATGACACAAGTATTGGAATGAGGTGAGCATCCCCGGAGGTTAATGTTGAATTCAACTTTCATTCTTCCGGAATCTCAACCTCTCGTTCATCGATCTCATTCGGGACTAGCGAAAAGTAGATGTCTTTCAGTATCTAGTTCAAAACTCCAAGTACTAAATAAGACAAATACCTCCTCCGGGACTTGGCCAAAACACCCTAGCACCTACCAAGGTTCGACCTAGGGTAATGGCTCCATCAACCACGATCGTCATCTTCTTCCTTTCTCTCTTGGGTTTGTTGATAGTGGGAAAAGACACGAACAATTGTAACTGATAGAGGGGACTGTTGGCGTTAGAAAAGGTGTTGATCCATGGTGGCAGGAATACCAACTCTCAGCTTGGCAAGCTATCCCACCGCAGAAGCTTTGAAGCACAGTTCAGGGAATTGCTTGGCGACCGAATTTGTGTCGCTGGTGAATTATAGGATGGGTACCCTTCCCAACTATTGCACTCAAAGTTGCAACCGATGTGAGAAGGGAACCGTAGGGTTTTGGGTCCCCTGTGTGGACTGGGAGTTGTAGGATACCATGCACTTGTTGGAAGGGGCCATGGATCCTGGGGCTTCACTGTGGAACTATATAAATTTCAACTAGCTTACAAAAAAAAACACTCTATAAACTTCTATAAAATTAAAGTTGATACTCTATTAATTTGTGTAAACTTAAATTAAAGGGTGATAAATATGTAACCGTCATAAATTTTGTATTTGATAGACAAAAGTGAATGTCCAAACATTAGATTTGAGTCTCCCCTTGTACTACCCTATATCCTCCATTGCTAACATTAACTTCATGGCCACTAACAATAACATACATGTATTTTGTACACTTGTCTTAATCAAATAATTAATTAAGACCTAATATTTTGACTAATGACTTGTGGATTTGATTAATTGACTCCCACTTTTAATATTTTTCTATTATTAAATAATCTACTTTTAATCTTTTTCTATTATTAAACAATCTTGTTTTAAGGCGACAACGACCCATCATTTGCATATAATGTGATGATATTTTAGGGCTCAAATCTTATTCTATGTCGATGAAGGGTCTATGTCTACATAATTAAATTTTAAGTAGTAATAATAATAATAATCTATTATTAAGGTCACGGCCAAGCCAAACACCAAATTGGTGTATGAGACCCCCTTGTTTGTGGGACAAGGGACCCCCTCCGCCCATCGATTTTACTGGTAAAGTCTATGGAGGTATACATACCCTACATAGGTATAAGTACTATGGTTTAGTTATTTATAATTTTATTTATGGGTTAGGATGACTTTTGATACTCTATATTAGTGTATATTTGGACATACTTATTGAATTATGGATATATTATTTCCTAGTGTAGTGTAGAATCTATTTAGAGTATAGATATGTAGTGAATTTTTCTTTGTAGGTAAAAGTTTGTTAATCTAAAATTCTAAAGAACAATGAATCTACTTGATTGAAAGACTTAAGTGAGGAATTGTCTTTAATTGGCATTAAAAGAGGGTTTTTAAACGTTTAAGCCTCCAACTTTTATACATGAGTTTGCCCCACTCATTTGTAGGTGTGTTGTAGACATTGATATAGTTATAATTAAGTTGTTATCATCATTTTTGCTAATTCCCTTGCTTAATTGTTCCGTTCCGAGGGTGTAAAGGAAGCATGCTTTAGATAATTTGAATCAAGACAAGGAATTGATCCATTCTTTCACAATATTGATGATATTTTATACTTTAAAAAATGTTATAGTTGAACCGAGCAATTTTGTAATAAAAAAATAAAGTAATGGACTCAACCATATGTCCAAAATGCAGACTTTTGGGTCCAATAAAATGCTAAGCTCGACTTATCTAATCCAACCTTGCAAGACTTGGCATGTATATTATCGTACATACTAGTTAAGTAAAAAAACTATTCTCAAAACATATAAATAAGCATAAATAGAAATGAATAGATTCATGGTCTTATGCATGTGCCAACTTACATAATTTTCTTAGATTCACTCCAACTTCATCCATTCCCTCACCATCCTCAATATCAACTATAGGGTTGGAGGCACTTGTGCCTTGTTTTAATTCCATATTTGAGGAGTGGTCAATATCCCCATTGTCCTTTGAGGCTATAGAGTGACCACGAGGGGAGAGGTTATTTGATAGGTTGGAGTCTGACATAGATGGAGATAAGACAATGTTCAGGGAGAGCCCAAGATGAACCCTATCCCATCAACCTATGATAGTAATGCATGAACTTGAATGATGATCTTATAGTGTTTTTCTCTATAGACTCCCATAAATGTGTCCACCTTCTTTTCCCATTCTTGAATTGCTAAAAGGTGTTTAGCAGTTTCAACATCACAACTATTTCGAGCATTATTCTCTTTCTGAATAACCTGGGAAAATTAATTCTTCTAATGATTCCATTGTATGGTCTAATTCATCACAATGCACTAAGCCTTTTTATTTTCTCTTTCACATCATTTTATCCCACATTTCATATCTCCAAGTTCACAAATCACGTAATAACCATGACGACAATGGAAATGTGCCATTGAAATCACTCTAGGAGATAATAATTGAAAACCCAACCTAGGATGTTGATCACAGAGGAAAACGAGCTTGGAGGTGGAGAGACAAATCACACAAGAGTCTCACACACAAATATGAGGGCCAGACTAGATACCACACACAACAAACTAGAATCCAACCTCCAAATCATGCAAGCAAGATAAAAGGATACTCAAGGTGCCAAATGGAGCAAAGGTGCCACATACCTCAAGATGCAGAGCCAACCATGATGGTATGAGGCGATGACACACAATTATAACCAAAGCCTCTAATTGCAACCCACAATGTCTTCTTTGTTGCTTATGGAGCAAACAAAAGCCTCGGGTATAATTTACTCCCATCAAATATTTCCATTCCCAAAGCAGGGGTGATTAAAATGACATTCTAATATGCCATGATATCGCCATCATACAATCCAATAACACTTGTGTCAAATGGGTATAATAGAGATTCATGGAGATATGGCATAAAATTAATTCACCATCATGTCTTCACTGCTTGGAGGGACACATGCAATGATTGTGGGATCATGGCATGAAGAACATTAATGTAATAGGGGGGACATTGAGAGCTCCCACATTTATTTCACATATTCCTTTAGGGATCCTTACCCCTCTGTTGGCATTAGTATCAACCAACTTGTTTTGATTACAATGGACATAAAAAAACCCAATCTCCTCAAAATTGTTTTCCAACTGTAATATCCACACACAATATGGAATCTATTCATATTTTTTGGAGGGAAATTTAAGTGGAGGGAGTGAATCCTAGATTGTTGAATGCCCCACCATTGAAACTCTATGAATCCTTCTCACAGAAAGAACATAGAGACCTTGATAGAGGGATAACACTTTTGACTTGTTGTTGATTGAGGTGTTGATTTCCTAAGAATAATATATTTCTTGATTTCCTTTGGGGTCTAAGATGACCCCCCTTGCATCCATTGTCCCTAGATTACCCTTTGAAACATCGTAAAAAGAGAGAGAGAGAGTTCTATTGTGCGCTACCATCCATTCTTTAAATTTTGTTTCACTAAATTTGATTTTCCATTTTTGCAATTATTGTGGTTGTTTCACTTGGATTTCGGGAGTGGAGGCCTGAATTTGAATGAAAAACTTGAGCCAAATCTTTTCACTAGCTTCATAAAATGAAATGGAGATTAAATTGAGCCCATTATAATGAATTGTCATATAATTGGCTTGTTACTTTCCTTGGACTAATTCATTCATGCTTAAAAATGGCTCTATTTCTGGCTAACCAAAATTTCTATGACAAATATCTTGGTAAGGCCTTCCAAAATCTCTTTAGGAGTTGCTTGTACATCAAGTGCCCATGATAGTGATATTTCCAAGTTAGTATCAATTGCCTCCAATATTTATGCATATGAATTTCTACACCCAATAAATTGATGGTGATTTTCCATGATTGCTTGGTGAAAAAACATTCCAAGAAAAGATGCTTTGTTGATTCTTCTTCTGAAAGACAGAGGGCGCGTTTGAAAGGACCCTAAATTCCATGCTTTCTAATATTGTTAGCTGTCATAATTTTATTTTGGTATAGCAACCATAAAAAAAAGTTCATTTTTTGGAGACGATCATTGCTCCAGACCTACTTCCAAATCGTTGGTTTAGGAGGGAGCTTGAGACTGACTAGTCTTGAATAATGTCTTTGATTGACATAATATGGGTCCCCTAGAGTCTTGAATGAATTTGTTTGTAAGAGATACCCCTTGCAAGTGAAAAAATATTGATTCGAGTTGATCTCTTAAATGCATTTGGGGGGGTGAAGAGTTTTCCAACCATTCCATTCCCTGATGGAGAATTATCCCAACTAGAGAGATCATACAAAGTGGTGAGTCCTTGACCTACCAATGAGACCTAGACTTATGCTAGAGAGGGTTTATGATATAAAGGATTCCAACCAATATTTTTTCTTTCCATAAATATATTCTTCCTCCATTACCTAGAGCCCATGATATTTGTGATTGAATGATAGGGGTTGCAGCTTTACAGAGCTTCTAAATAGGTTATCCCATGACATCTGGAAGAGGGTTATCAAGACTCCACAATCACCCTCTATGTAGGTATTTCTTCCTTAAAACTTTCTTCCATCGCTTTTATTGTCCATACACATACCTCCATGTAATCTTAGCTCCTAAGGCTTGGTTCGTAAGTGTCGGGTCTCTTATTGCCACCATGTCTCTGCCATACGATGCTCTTACTAGATTACAAATTAACAGGCGATATTTTTTGTTGTGCGCTTCCCCCACTTGCCAAAGAAACCTTATTATTTATTTCCCTATCATCTACATAAACCCTATATGAGCCAAGAGAGTTGAGTTTAAAAAATAGGAAGAGTAGATAGAACTAATTTAATCAAAATTACCCTGTAGATTGGGTCGAGCCATTATGCCCCCCAACTCGTCAGTTTGTTCTTCATCTTTTGAAAGACTAACATTCAATATGTAGTATTGGTTTGAGCAAGAGCAATCGAGATCCCCAAGTACCTGAAAGTTTTCCACGTGCACATGCAAGGAGAACTCCAACATTTTGGCTATTTGTTGCAGTGTATGAACATTGGTATTCCACCTGTAGATGTTTCTTTTTGAGATGTCGATTTTCCCTCTTGAGGCATCCTTGTAATTGTTTAAAAATTTCTTGAATTAATGATCAATTACCTCATAATATCCTCCTAACAAGAGGGTCTTGTCGGCAAATTGGGAGTGGTTGATGGCTTTGACTCCTTTATTAATTTTGATGCTTAATAAATTCCCATTCAACCTTTCAATTTCGAGTTTCCATCTGAGGGATTCAACCATCATTATGTACAATAAAGAAGAGAGTGGAAATTCCTGCCTAAGTCCTTGAGAACCTTGAAAGAATGAGGTGGATCTCCCATTCACAAAAGGGGCATTCCAAGGATTTCCAATGTAGGCTTTGATCCAAACAAGGAAATGGTACTGTATTTTATCAAATGCATTAGCCATGTCTATTTTAATTACCATTACTTTGACTTTATTGATCCAACTAGAGTGGATATCCTTTTGAACTAGAATAACATTATTAGTAAGCTGCCTCTTTTTCACAAACCCCCTTAGTTCCTCGTAAATGAGGTTGAAAATTAGACAACTTAGCCTTTGCACAACGATCTTCATCAATATCTTGTACGAAGCATTGCGTAAAGAAATAGGCTTGAACTTGGAGAAGGATGTAGAGTTGTTTTATTTATAAATAAGGGCGATGAAAGAAGAGTTTATGCCTCCTCCTACTTTCAATTTATTCCTGGTGTCATTAAGCATGTGACATAGGTTGTGTTTGATGATGCTCCAACAAGGTTTGTAGAAATGGATGGTAAATCCATTTGGACCTAGAGATTTATTTGGTTCAAGGTACCACACAATGTTGACTACTTCATCCTCCTCTATCCTTCACAAAAGGGCTCTATTTCCTATGTCAGATACTTTGTTTGGGATAGCTTGAAGCATTTATTGGATCACTTCATTTGAGGCCAATGCTCCTTCTAAATACATGTTCACAAAGTGTGCTTGAGTAGCCTTAAGGAGATCATCAAACTATGAGACCTTTTTCCCATCTTCAAGTTCAATTCCTTGGACATAGTTACGTACCTGGAAAGTGTGAGCTTTCTTATGAAAAAAATTTGGTATTCATATTCCTTGATTTCAACCATAAACTTCTTGATTTGGATAATTAGCATTCCTCCTCATTTCAAAAGGCTCGATGCACCTTCCTTGCTAATTCATTTTCTTTTTATTGAAGTTATATTATAATATTCTATGGTTCCATAACAGACTCGACATTGGCTAATGATTGTCATGCTTCAACATGTTCTTTGGAGGGAGGAGAAGGAGACATTTGACCACTATTTTATATTACATTTAACATATCTCATATTGGATTCCCATAGAAAAAGAGGGAGAACCATGAACTAATTGTTTCCATGAGTTAGAAATATTCTTGAGAGCAAAGGAGTGTTGTAGCCAGAGTAGATTGAAGTGGAAAGGAATATGACCATAAGTTTCCTCATGGAGAAGGATTAACACAATCAACTTGTGGTTCCAGGCAATTGCCAGGAGAATGGATGATGAAGTGAGGAAGTTTCCCAACAAAAAGGAACTTTGAATAAATAATCTATCCAAATGTTTAGTAATGTGACCATGTCCAAGCCTCGTTCAACCAAGTGTTTCTTCTTCTCCTAGGCTTGGGGTCATATAGGTCCCAATCTACTATCAGATCATCTTCTAGCTCCCACATAGTGTCTTGGACGAAGGATATCCCTTGTTTTTAATTAATTGAGAAGACCATATTAAAATCACCTACTAGAATTATGTTTGTGATGTGCAGAGAGTCTCCAAAGGGCCTCAATGATGTTCAACATTTTTGTTTTTCACTATAATGTATTGGAGTGTGTATATTGAAGAGATACACATGTTCCTATGGATTGGATGACTAACAAGGTATAGATCCAGTGTTGAGAGATATGGGTTTTTCAAGCTTCAATTGCTTTGCTAACCCATAATGTACAAATGCTCCATGATGCTCCCCTTGCATTAAGGGTCGCATACCCTTCATTATATTTCCAAACTTTTCTTTTTAGTTCCATCAATACATTATCTTAAACCTTTGTTTCCTATAGGGGAATGATGTGTGGTATTTCAACATGAATTAAGTCTTTTTGGTTCCTGCTTCTTTTAAGCTCCTATTCACCTACAATTCTAGGATAACAACTTCATTTCTTAATTGGTGGGATTTTGGTGTTATTGCTAAATATAGTGTACAATGTTGGTTGAGAACCAAGAACTTTGTCTCGATTTGTTACTTCTTCTCTTTTTTCCTAATTAGTTTTCCTTCCAGATTTCTTCTGGGATAGAATGTGTCTTCCTCTTCATCTACATGATGAATGAGGGTTTTCTTGTGGGTTTGAACCTTGAGCGAGATCTGGCTTCTCCCTAAGGAGATCATGGGGCATCATTCTCCTCTTGGTTGGGTCAACGATGATGAAGGAGGGGAAATTTCCAATGGATCATATTCGAGGAAGATTTCAACTATAGGTTGAACAAGGGGGAGGGGTGGGGGGCATAAAAACAAGATGGGGAAACACTATCGAGAGAGGAATGACAACATAAGGGGGCATGACTACAAGAGGATTCAATTTAACATGTTTTATCTCAGAGAGGACGTTGTATTAATTGGATTCAAGAGGGGATTTTC
>ML808324.1:155509-171391 GCA_009831015.1 Picea engelmannii | reverse complement strand
AAAAGTCTAGAAATAGGATGGATCAGAAAGACTGGCCCGAAGAAATTCGAGACCATTTTGTAACCGATTATGTGGCTAGACCACCCCATTAATATATTCTATAACCGTTTCTGTAAAAAAAAAAATAATAATAATCTATTATTAAGGTCACGGCCAAGCCAAACACCAAATTGGTGTATGAGACCCCCTTGTTTGTGGGACAAGGGACCCCCTCCGCCCATCGATTTTACTGGTAAAGTCTACGGAGGTATACATACCCTACAGAGGTATAAGTACTATGGTTTAGTTATTTATAATTTTATTTATGGGTTAGGATGACTTTTGATAGTCTATATTAGTGTATATTTGGACATACTTATTGAATTATGGATATATTATTTCCTAGTGTAGTGTAGAATATATTTAGAGTATAGATATGTAGTGAATTTTTCTTTGTAGGTAAAAGTTTGTTAAGCTAAAATTCTAAAGAATAATGAATCTACTTGATTGAAAGACTTAAGTGATGAATTGTCTTTAATTGGCATTAAAAGAGGGTTTTTAAACGTTTATGCCTCCAACTTTTATACATGAGTTTGCCCCACTCATTTGTAGGTGTGGTGTAGACATTGGTATAGTTATAATTAAGTTGTTATCATCATTTTTGCTAATGCCCTTGCTTAATTGTTCCTTTCAGAGGGTGTAAAGGAAGCATGCTTTAGATAATTTGAATCAAGACAAGGAATTGATCCATTTTTTCACAATATTGATGATATTTTATACTTTAAAAAATGTTATAGTTGAACCGAGCAATTTTGTAATAAAAAAATAAAGTAATGGACTCAACCATATGTCCAAAATGCAGACCTTTGGGTCCAATAAAATGCTAAGCTCGACTTCTCTAATCCAACCTTGAAAGACTTGGCATGTATATTATCGTACATACTAGTTAAGTAAAAAAACTATTCTCAAAACATATAAATAAGCATAAATAGAAATGAATAGATTCATGGTCTTATGCATGTGCCAACTTACATAATTTTCTTAGATTCACTCCAACTTCATCCATTCCCTCACCATCCTCAATATCAACTATAGGGTTGGAGGCACTTGTGCCTTGTTTTAATTCCATATTTGAGGAGTGGTCAATATCCCCATTGTCCTTTGAGGCTATAGAGTGACCACGAGGGGAGAGGTTATTTGATAGGTTGGAGTCTGACATAGATGGAGATAAGACAATGTTCAGGGAGAGCCCAAGATGAACCCTATCCCATCAACCTATGATAGTAATGCATGAACTTGAATGATGATCTTATAGTGTTTTTCTCTATAGACTCCCATAAATGTGTCCACCTTCTTTTCCCATTCTTGAATTGCTAAAAGGTGTTTAGCAGTTTCAACATCACAACTATTTCGAGCATTATTCTCTTTCTGAATAACCTGGGAAAATTAATTCTTCTAATGATTCCATTGTATGGTCTAATTCATCACAATGCACTAAGCCTTTTTATTTTCTCTTTCACATCATTTTATCCCACATTTCATATCTCCAAGTTCACAAATCACGTAATAACCATGACGACAATGGAAATGTGCCATTGAAATCACTCTAGGAGATAATAATTGAAAACCCAACCTAGGATGTTGATCACAGAGGAAAACGAGCTTGGAGGTGGAGAGACAAATCACACAAGAGTCTCACACACAAATATGAGGGCCAGACTAGATACCACACACAACAAACTAGAATCCAACCTCCAAATCATGCAAGCAAGATAAAAGGATACTCAAGGTGCCAAATGGAGCAAAGGTGCCACATACCTCAAGATGCAGAGCCAACCATGATGGTATGAGGCGATGACACACAATTATAACCAAAGCCTCTAATTGCAACCCACAATGTCTTCTTTGTTGCTTATGGAGCAAACAAAAGCCTCGGGTATAATTTACTCCCATCAAATATTTCCATTCCCAAAGCAGGGGTGATTAAAATGACATTCTAATATGCCATGATATCGCCATCATACAATCCAATAACACTTGTGTCAAATGGGTATAATAGAGATTCATGGAGATATGGCATAAAATTAATTCACCATCATGTCTTCACTGCTTGGAGGGACACATGCAATGATTGTGGGATCATGGCATGAAGAACATTAATGTAATAGGGGGGACATTGAGAGCTCCCACATTTATTTCACATATTCCTTTAGGGATCCTTACCCCTCTGTTGGCATTAGTATCAACCAACTTGTTTTGATTACAATGGACATAAAAAAACCCAATCTCCTCAAAATTGTTTTCCAACTGTAATATCCACACACAATATGGAATCTATTCATATTTTTTGGAGGGAAATTTAAGTGGAGGGAGTGAATCCTAGATTGTTGAATGCCCCACCATTGAAACTCTATGAATCCTTCTCACAGAAAGAACATAGAGACCTTGATAGAGGGATAACACTTTTGACTTGTTGTTGATTGAGGTGTTGATTTCCTAAGAATAATATATTTCTTGATTTCCTTTGGGGTCTAAGATGACCCCCCTTGCATCCATTGTCCCTAGATTACCCTTTGAAACATCGTAAAAAGAGAGAGAGAGAGTTCTATTGTGCGCTACCATCCATTCTTTAAATTTTGTTTCACTAAATTTGATTTTCCATTTTTGCAATTATTGTGGTTGTTTCACTTGGATTTCGGGAGTGGAGGCCTGAATTTGAATGAAAAACTTGAGCCAAATCTTTTCACTAGCTTCATAAAATGAAATGGAGATTAAATTGAGCCCATTATAATGAATTGTCATATAATTGGCTTGTTACTTTCCTTGGACTAATTCATTCATGCTTAAAAATGGCTCTATTTCTGGCTAACCAAAATTTCTATGACAAATATCTTGGTAAGGCCTTCCAAAATCTCTTTAGGAGTTGCTTGTACATCAAGTGCCCATGATAGTGATATTTCCAAGTTAGTATCAATTGCCTCCAATATTTATGCATATGAATTTCTACACCCAATAAATTGATGGTGATTTTCCATGATTGCTTGGTGAAAAAACATTCCAAGAAAAGATGCTTTGTTGATTCTTCTTCTGAAAGACAGAGGGCGCGTTTGAAAGGACCCTAAATTCCATGCTTTCTAATATTGTTAGCTGTCATAATTTTATTTTGGTATAGCAACCATAAAAAAAAGTTCATTTTTTGGAGACGATCATTGCTCCAGACCTACTTCCAAATCGTTGGTTTAGGAGGGAGCTTGAGACTGACTAGTCTTGAATAATGTCTTTGATTGACATAATATGGGTCCCCTAGAGTCTTGAATGAATTTGTTTGTAAGAGATACCCCTTGCAAGTGAAAAAATATTGATTCGAGTTGATCTCTTAAATGCATTTGGGGGGGTGAAGAGTTTTCCAACCATTCCATTCCCTGATGGAGAATTATCCCAACTAGAGAGATCATACAAAGTGGTGAGTCCTTGACCTACCAATGAGACCTAGACTTATGCTAGAGAGGGTTTATGATATAAAGGATTCCAACCAATATTTTTTCTTTCCATAAATATATTCTTCCTCCATTACCTAGAGCCCATGATATTTGTGATTGAATGATAGGGGTTGCAGCTTTACAGAGCTTCTAAATAGGTTATCCCATGACATCTGGAAGAGGGTTATCAAGACTCCACAATCACCCTCTATGTAGGTATTTCTTCCTTAAAACTTTCTTCCATCGCTTTTATTGTCCATACACATACCTCCATGTAATCTTAGCTCCTAAGGCTTGGTTCGTAAGTGTCGGGTCTCTTATTGCCACCATGTCTCTGCCATACGATGCTCTTACTAGATTACAAATTAACAGGCGATATTTTTTGTTGTGCGCTTCCCCCACTTGCCAAAGAAACCTTATTATTTATTTCCCTATCATCTACATAAACCCTATATGAGCCAAGAGAGTTGAGTTTAAAAAATAGGAAGAGTAGATAGAACTAATTTAATCAAAATTACCCTGTAGATTGGGTCGAGCCATTATGCCCCCCAACTCGTCAGTTTGTTCTTCATCTTTTGAAAGACTAACATTCAATATGTAGTATTGGTTTGAGCAAGAGCAATCGAGATCCCCAAGTACCTGAAAGTTTTCCACGTGCACATGCAAGGAGAACTCCAACATTTTGGCTATTTGTTGCAGTGTATGAACATTGGTATTCCACCTGTAGATGTTTCTTTTTGAGATGTCGATTTTCCCTCTTGAGGCATCCTTGTAATTGTTTAAAAATTTCTTGAATTAATGATCAATTACCTCATAATATCCTCCTAACAAGAGGGTCTTGTCGGCAAATTGGGAGTGGTTGATGGCTTTGACTCCTTTATTAATTTTGATGCTTAATAAATTCCCATTCAACCTTTCAATTTCGAGTTTCCATCTGAGGGATTCAACCATCATTATGTACAATAAAGAAGAGAGTGGAAATTCCTGCCTAAGTCCTTGAGAACCTTGAAAGAATGAGGTGGATCTCCCATTCACAAAAGGGGCATTCCAAGGATTTCCAATGTAGGCTTTGATCCAAACAAGGAAATGGTACTGTATTTTATCAAATGCATTAGCCATGTCTATTTTAATTACCATTACTTTGACTTTATTGATCCAACTAGAGTGGATATCCTTTTGAACTAGAATAACATTATTAGTAAGCTGCCTCTTTTTCACAAACCCCCTTAGTTCCTCGTAAATGAGGTTGAAAATTAGACAACTTAGCCTTTGCACAACGATCTTCATCAATATCTTGTACGAAGCATTGCGTAAAGAAATAGGCTTGAACTTGGAGAAGGATGTAGAGTTGTTTTATTTATAAATAAGGGCGATGAAAGAAGAGTTTATGCCTCCTCCTACTTTCAATTTATTCCTGGTGTCATTAAGCATGTGACATAGGTTGTGTTTGATGATGCTCCAACAAGGTTTGTAGAAATGGATGGTAAATCCATTTGGACCTAGAGATTTATTTGGTTCAAGGTACCACACAATGTTGACTACTTCATCCTCCTCTATCCTTCACAAAAGGGCTCTATTTCCTATGTCAGATACTTTGTTTGGGATAGCTTGAAGCATTTATTGGATCACTTCATTTGAGGCCAATGCTCCTTCTAAATACATGTTCACAAAGTGTGCTTGAGTAGCCTTAAGGAGATCATCAAACTATGAGACCTTTTTCCCATCTTCAAGTTCAATTCCTTGGACATAGTTACGTACCTGGAAAGTGTGAGCTTTCTTATGAAAAAAATTTGGTATTCATATTCCTTGATTTCAACCATAAACTTCTTGATTTGGATAATTAGCATTCCTCCTCATTTCAAAAGGCTCGATGCACCTTCCTTGCTAATTCATTTTCTTTTTATTGAAGTTATATTATAATATTCTATGGTTCCATAACAGACTCGACATTGGCTAATGATTGTCATGCTTCAACATGTTCTTTGGAGGGAGGAGAAGGAGACATTTGACCACTATTTTATATTACATTTAACATATCTCATATTGGATTCCCATAGAAAAAGAGGGAGAACCATGAACTAATTGTTTCCATGAGTTAGAAATATTCTTGAGAGCAAAGGAGTGTTGTAGCCAGAGTAGATTGAAGTGGAAAGGAATATGACCATAAGTTTCCTCATGGAGAAGGATTAACACAATCAACTTGTGGTTCCAGGCAATTGCCAGGAGAATGGATGATGAAGTGAGGAAGTTTCCCAACAAAAAGGAACTTTGAATAAATAATCTATCCAAATGTTTAGTAATGTGACCATGTCCAAGCCTCGTTCAACCAAGTGTTTCTTCTTCTCCTAGGCTTGGGGTCATATAGGTCCCAATCTACTATCAGATCATCTTCTAGCTCCCACATAGTGTCTTGGACGAAGGATATCCCTTGTTTTTAATTAATTGAGAAGACCATATTAAAATCACCTACTAGAATTATGTTTGTGATGTGCAGAGAGTCTCCAAAGGGCCTCAATGATGTTCAACATTTTTGTTTTTCACTATAATGTATTGGAGTGTGTATATTGAAGAGATACACATGTTCCTATGGATTGGATGACTAACAAGGTATAGATCCAGTGTTGAGAGATATGGGTTTTTCAAGCTTCAATTGCTTTGCTAACCCATAATGTACAAATGCTCCATGATGCTCCCCTTGCATTAAGGGTCGCATACCCTTCATTATATTTCCAAACTTTTCTTTTTAGTTCCATCAATACATTATCTTAAACCTTTGTTTCCTATAGGGGAATGATGTGTGGTATTTCAACATGAATTAAGTCTTTTTGGTTCCTGCTTCTTTTAAGCTCCTATTCACCTACAATTCTAGGATAACAACTTCATTTCTTAATTGGTGGGATTTTGGTGTTATTGCTAAATATAGTGTACAATGTTGGTTGAGAACCAAGAACTTTGTCTCGATTTGTTACTTCTTCTCTTTTTTCCTAATTAGTTTTCCTTCCAGATTTCTTCTGGGATAGAATGTGTCTTCCTCTTCATCTACATGATGAATGAGGGTTTTCTTGTGGGTTTGAACCTTGAGCGAGATCTGGCTTCTCCCTAAGGAGATCATGGGGCATCATTCTCCTCTTGGTTGGGTCAACGATGATGAAGGAGGGGAAATTTCCAATGGATCATATTCGAGGAAGATTTCAACTATAGGTTGAACAAGGGGGAGGGGTGGGGGGCATAAAAACAAGATGGGGAAACACTATCGAGAGAGGAATGACAACATAAGGGGGCATGACTACAAGAGGATTCAATTTAACATGTTTTATCTCAGAGAGGACGTTGTATTAATTGGATTCAAGAGGGGATTTTCATTTCTAAGCGGTTGATGTCACATGAGGCTACTACTTACTGCCATCAGGTTTTTTATCCTATGCCATTAATCATTATTTTCTAGGGATGGAGGGGGAGGGTGGGTGATCCAGGAGGATCTAAGGAATGCTCACAGAGGTCCATGAGGAACCATAACGATCACATAGGTCCAAAAGGATCCAAAATTCTCACAAAGGTCCCAGGGGTTCCATAAATGCTCAAAATTCAACTGTTTCAAATCATCCCCAAAACGACATCATTGCGTAGAGCTCATCGTCATCTTTCTAACGGTGCAAACGAAAAGTCAAAGAGAGTTCGTATGAAAAAGTTATGGATGATCAAAGTTCCAGTTAAATAGTCAAAGTCAAAGGGGTAAAAGGGTGACACATGTCACCACTGCAAGGGTGACACATGGCACGATCGTATAGGTGATGTGGCCACACTCCAAGGTGCCACATGGATTGATTGTACAGTGACTGGGCAATTGACCGGGCAAGGAAAAATCTAAATATAGGTTGACAAGTGGACAAGTTATATGACGAAACGTGGCATGTACGAGCCAATGAGAGGCCACCACGTGGAAACCTCCCAATGGCCTATTTGGTCATGGTTGTATAAAATGTTTGAGAGTCGACGGGGGTCAAACCCCCTGACTTCCCAAAGGCCTAACAAAGTCCACCATGCCAATGCACCACCACAATACCACTTGACATATATATTGCATAAAATATATTTAAATTGTAATGAAGTTTCATTTGGGTGGCTAAAGGGCCGAGGGCCTAAGCCCTCAACCCTTATCCCTTGATCTGTTGCAATACCATATAACCGTTCCACTATACAAAGGGGCTATCACGAATTTCTCCTGGGAGTTAATATAACCATATATTATGGTTATAACAATATATATCCATTCCAAAATTCGCACAGAAGGGGTTTGGACTATATGCTATATTTATCCACCCTCCCCCCTCGAAATTTTTTTTTTTTAAAATGCCAAAAACTATGGCGGTCGGTGGGGCTTGAATCCCCAACCTACCATTTATATTACTAAGTCTTAACCGATTCGCCTATGGAGAGGATTTGGTTAGGGAACCAACTTAATTACATTTAATGTATGCCACAAATTACTAAATATGGTTAAGGGGCACGCCCTATTTAATGGGCACACAACCCAAGGATTGTACACACACAAATTAATGAAATTTTTTACCTCATAATGCATGTCGAGGGTACACGACACTTGAGGTAACACCGTAAAGCATGACGAGAGGTACTTTGACTAAATTTAAAGTATTTTATATCAATTGTGCTCGATTTTTCTCCAGGAATTCAACGGTGCACTCCATTTATGCATTTGAGCAGAGTATTTTTGAAGTGTCTTCAATTTTTTTGTTGTTGTTGTAAGCCTATATTATATTGTAAATTTGGAATTTTGAGATGATGAAGAAGAGTCATGCTATTTAAAGGGACTTTGAAGATGTAGTGATGTATTTCAATTATATATGTATTTTGAGTTCTTTTATTTTTTGTTGTGCCATCTCATTTACATTTCAAGTTATTCATCATTTTATGGGCTTATGGACAAGTAAGACATTCACATGATATTTTGCAAATAGTCAAGCGATCTTCAATTTCCTGAATCTGGTTGGATGTTTATGTGTATTTAAGAATTAATTGACATCTAAGGATTTTCGGGCTGAATTGGTATCATAGTTTTATTGATATTTCGAATCAAGTTGGTATCAAAACTCGTTTGGTATTTTCATATCAATGGAGGATATAGGATTTGCAATCTTTGGAAAAATAGCAATATTTGTGATAGGACTTGCACTTGAATGGAAGTTGATCATAATCTAAATGTTGTAGATGGGTCCAACCATCTAGAGTTAGGGTTATTGCCTATGGAAGATCTTTTTCCAGGTCTACCTCAACATAGATTATAGCACAGGAAAACATACAAGATTTCAGTTCATTTTTATTAATGTATTTGCTCAGGGTGTTTCAAATAGTTTCTATAGACTCATCATTCCAACAATGTAGAGATAGATGGGGGAAATGCACCCAAATCGAGACTGATGATGGAACACCAACTTCAGGGTCAAATTCCAAACACCATTGATTCAAATACATACCTTGTGAACCCATAAAATATGGTCCACTCTTGACGGTTAAATCCTTATCTTCTTTTAACTCAAACAAAGAAGTATCATATAACCTTTGCTACAAGAGAAGTATGATAAATTACCTTTGATCAGAGCCATATGATTCTTTTGCACCCATTGATCCATCAGTTTAGGAGAGAGCCAAAGTCCAGTAAATTTGTTGATCAAAGCCCTTTCTGTAAGAGCTAAAGCTTTGAGATAAGGAGTTGCTCCAAGTAGCTTTACCTTAGGGGTGGAGGCTACCTCTTCACGAATATTGCAGGTTCCATCTTTTGAATCAAAGTTTTCCTATGGGAGATGGTAACTAGGATTTTGAAAGCCCACACTTCCATTGAAAGGGAGGGGAAGCTGGAAGGAATGCCCACCCCAAGGCCATGGCCATGAGGGCCGAACATACAATGATAACATGGAAGCTAGGGTTCACACAAACTTACCTACTTTGGGATACCTTTTCTGGTTACTCTATAATAAGGAACCAATCCCTTTAATCTAGTTAGTCGATGCAAAGTAATTGAGATAATCAAAGACTCCAAGAGTCTCAAAACACTTCACTTGCTAGATTGAAATAAAGTTAAAAAAAGGGTAAAAGAACAAATCTATAATTATGTTGTTACACAATTTTCTCTATGAGAGCTACATGTTTAGTGCGGTCATAACCATCCATATGTGATACATGATGGTTGTTGCAATCATAGCCATATATCTATCAAATTCTAGAATAAGAAGGCCACTTATGCACATGATATATCATTGAGAGGCAATTTTCATGGCTAGGACACAACTTGTAATTGGGTCATCATTTTCATTTTCTAACTCATCATTCTAAGTATTGTTAGTCATCTACCTCCACCTTGTTAAAACCAACACAAAGACTTTTGTTAACAAAAGAGGATGTATTTCTCTCTTCTCAATGTTTCTTTAATGTTGTTGTGTCCTTACACTTCCATAACAAATAAATTACTCTAACATGATACACCTCCGAGTTAATTACATTATTCATATATATCCATGTCTTTGAAAAATAAAACCCACCACATATAAAAACAACTTCAAATAATCTAAAGAATTATAAATCTCAAGACCTTGAAATATGCTTATTCAAACTTATATCCTTTAGAATTTAAAAGATTGAAACACAACTTACACTGCAATAATCTACCACTAAATATTCTATTCACTATATAATTTAAACAAAAGAAAACAATTACTGTCTTTTTATTTTTATATAAAACTAAATCTATAAAAACATTGTTAAAACTTTAATGTTTTTAACTTATTATTTCTTTTACAAATAATCCAACAAAAACTAATTAATAATTAATTAGAAACAATTACTGTCTTTTTATTTTTATATAAAACTAAATCTATAAAAACATTGTTAAAACTTTAATGTTTTTAACTTATTATTTCTTTTACAAATAATCCAACAAAAACTAATTAATAATTAATTAGTTTAAAATTTTATGTTTTAACATGGATTATTTCTTCTGAAAATGTTCACATTTGTCATAACCATCACGATGGCAAGGTCCATCCCTTTCCCATCAAAATCATTAGTTTTTTTTTAAGGCACTACTCTCTCTTCATAATGAACTTTCAACCACACACCTCCTTTTGCATCATATTTCTTATATATCTATCCCTTTCCATGTATATCTCAAGATTCTCCTTTTTCATCATATTTCTTATATGTCTATCCCTTTCTAGTTTAAGACTCCAGTGCCATTTGGTCATACCCTGGGATGATTTGGTGTTTGTTTTTTTTTTTTCAAAGAAAAAAGCTTAATTTTATCTTATTACAATGTAAACAAATTTACATTCTGCATATACACTTTTGTAGTGTATTTCTAGTACATTTTGAGTCTATAATTTGGTTGCTACTATTGTAGCTTAAAAAGGATTTTTGCAGTTGCACTTTCAAAAGGACTTCTTGATCCTTTTAAAGATTTTGTGTTCTTTTTGCTACTATATGTAGCTCATAAAGTCCTTGATGATGGGTTGTTTGCACATAGTGTTCATGTGGATTCTTAGTTGCTTGTAAACAAAAAGTTTCTTTTACCATGCTGTATTTAACAGTCTGTTTGAAATCATTCCAAAAATGGTTGATGTAGATATTCTTGGACCTGGTCATTTTGTACCTCTGTTACTTTCCATTGGCCCAAAACCATATGAAGCCCCTCTTTCGACCTCATTTCCGCTTCTTTATTCCTCTCCTTGTAGACATGTTAGCAAGTAAGTGAGTCAAAAGAGGTATGTAAGAGAGTTATGTCTTCCACTAAGGTAGCAAGTCGAATGTTTGAACATCTTTGTGTGACTCTTATCCAATTTATGGCATTCATGGAATCCCCAAAAACATTTAAGGAGTGACAACCCTTTTCAATGGCGAAGACAATGAGAAGTTTAAGGCTCAATAGTTCGACAAAATTGTTTGTTCCCGTCTAAGCCAAAGGTCATAGAGAAGTAGTGGGAGTCTGATAAAAAGAGAATCCCTCCACCCCCACAGAGGTTGTTTTGTGAGGCCCCATAAAAGAAACCCCAGGGAATTGTTTTGTCAATCTCAACCTCCTGAAACTGTCTAGTCTTGACTCTATCTTCCTCAGTGGATAAAGAGGAAAAAATGGCTAAACTCTTTTTCGTTGTAATCTCTGGTGTCGAAGGAACACCTTTGAAAATTAGGGAGTTTCGAGATAGCCAGACACCCCAAATTATCAAAAGGGGTAAGGCTCTAAGGCCCTTGTAAACTCTAGTCGACCACCAATTCTGCCATACTTATTCCAAATTTGGCCCAGACCAGTTGCAATGAAGGTCCAAGATTCTCGAAACTTCAGTCCAAACTTCAATGGTGTAACGACATTCCAAAAAGAGATGAAAAATAGTTTCTCCTTCATATTTACAGAGAGTGCACCATCCTGGACCATTAATATTTCTTTTCTGTAGAATATCCCAAGTCGACACTTTGTTATTTAAGACATTCCACATGAATAATCTTGTTTTGGCTGGGCAATTCAGTATCCAAAGCTTTCCCCACCACCAGACAAGCTCTCGTTGAAACAAGTTTGAGTTTAATTTTAGGTAGCCCATCTTTGGTGTGTAGATCCATGAAGGCTTTGTGTCCCAAATCAGTTCGTCCTCGTAGTCCCTGAGCCTGATTTGTGTTTTATTTAAAAATTTCAAGTACCTTTCTAGTTCTAAAACTTCCTCATCTTCTAAACCTAGCCCGCTTACCAAATTCCATCCTTGTGACTAGTTTGTGGTAAGTCTTGGCTCAACGATTTTATTTAAAGTGTCAAAACCAATTGTTTTCAAATGATGGAGGAGTTGGTCGGAGAGTATATGTTGTCCTTCACATCCTGACCAAGGGTCTATCCCCAATCTAAAACATTGTTCATTGCCTATCTTCTATGCAAGTATGTTTTCAATGACCGAGAAAGCATTTACGATCGCCTTCCAAATCACCGAGGCACCTTTCAAGGATTTTTGTGGACTTTTGATCCATGTCTCCAAGGGAATCAACTCAATATATTTTTGCACCACTACCTTAGTCCACAGACTAGAAGAGTTTAGAAGACGCCATCCTCCCTTTGCCGCCAGATCTTTGGAAAAGAGAAAAATATTTTTCATGCCCCATCCTTCAAGAGCCTTTGGAACAACGATCTTTTCCCATTGAACCCAATGAGTTACATGTGATTCTTTCTTGCCGCTCCAAAGGAATTTGAAGGTGAGTTTTCTTGTTGCTTCCAAAATTCCTTTAGGAATCCAAGAGAGTGACATCCAGTAAACTGGAATAACTTCCAATACTGACTTAATCGGAAAAAGTTTGCCCATCCGTGAAAGCCACCCATGGCTCCAGATGTTTAGTCTTTTGTCCATTTTCTTCAAAAGAAACTTCCATTCTTCTTTTCTATAGTCGTTTGGTTTTAGAAAGAAACCCAAATATTTTAGACCATCGTCTAGTTTCTTTTGCTCAAAAGGGAAGAAAAGCCTAAGGGTTTGACATTCTTCTTCAAAGAGTAAATTTGTAGTGAGGGACGATTTTCCTTCATTAATTTCCATGCCATTTTCTTTGGAGAAAAGAAGAAGTATATTCTTTAAAGTTTTAGCCTCCTTTCTGGATCCTACACTGAAGATTAACACATCATCAACAAAGAGAAGGTGAGCAAGTTGCAGAGCTTGCATAATTTTGATTCCATAGAAATAACCCAATCTTTTTTCTTCCGAGATAACTCTACTTAGTCCTTCATCGACTAAGAGGAAAGTAGTGGTGAGAGTGTACACCCCTTTCTTAAACCTCTTTCTGAAGGAAAAAAAGGTGAGGTTGAGCCATTAATAAGCACTGCAAAGGAAACTGTAGTGAGACAGTTCATGATCCAGTTGATGAAGGGAACTACAAAGCCCAAATGTGTTAGTAATAACCGAATGAAAAGCCAACTTACTCTATCGTAGGCTTTGGAGAGATCATTTTTTAGCACTGCACCCTTTAATTTCCTAGACTTCATATTGTGAAGTCCTTCTTGTGCTACCCCTATAGCTTCATGAATGTAACACTCTTTCATTTGAAGCTGTAATGCTCTGATACCATACTGTAACGCCCCCTTTCCATCAGCCGGTGATCCGTCAGGATTTTTCGAAAGGACTTATGGTTGAGTTTAATTTGCATGAATTAATTGACCATTGGGAAACTTAACGAAAGAACGAGAAAGGGAAATGAATTATATAGCCATTAACATATTTGTAGATCTGAAAAACAATGAGAAACAACAAACCATAATACACAGGTTGATAACGGAGTTCGGCACAACTTTGCCTACGTCTCCGGGCCTTTTCTCTGTGGGGGAGGCTTCTTTATTTATTTTCGAAAGCTTAATGGTACATCATTACAATGCCGAATGGATTCCAGACTGATCTGGTCATGTTCGCCCAGATCTCTAGAATCTTGCACAAAAGACGGCACGCGAAACGGATGTCCGGAGCTCTCAGAAATCGTCCAACAACATCTCCTCCTCAACGGTCTCCCTGCCTCAAACTGGCTTTGACTTGGCTTGCCTCAGCATCTCTGCTCTGAATTGCTCTCAAAAGATGTCCCCTTGGCCTCAAAATGGCCTTGGTTAAATAGTGGTAAAGTTGGTTACTCATCCCCAACTTCCTCCCAAAAATTAGGCTCTAAAAATGCCCAATAACTCCCAAAAATGAGTTAATTACATTAAAATTAGCAAAAGTGGTTATAAAACCCACTTTGCAACTATATATTAGTTATATTTGGGCTTTAGCCCCCCAATTCCGGCGCGCGCACCTCCAAACGGTCACATGATAGTTAATATGGCCAAGCGCTAGCCCTTTGGGCTAGCGCTGGCCCTTACCACTTCTTTGGCGCTCCAACTATGGTCATGTGGCAAATACATATGGCCACGACTTTGTTTTACCCGCGCTCCTTTGCGCATACACCACGGTCACATAACGCATAACACCACAGGACTGTGGGTCGGGGCTAAGCCCCGGCCCGACCACCCAACGCATATACAATTCAAACAAAATTAAATATAATTTTTTCCGTTTACATAGCAAGAACTATCCGGTGGTCCAATGGTTGGGCGGCATTTACAAAAGCGTTACAGAGGGGGAGGTCCGGGGTTCGAATCCCCCGGGCTCCAACAATTTTTAATATAGCCCTCATTGGCTAAACCCGGGGTGCCACGTGCCAGCCCGTGATTGGGCCACGTGGCACCCAATCACTTGCCAATAAACTGCCACGTGTCGACATCCGATTTGTCCACGTGTCTGAATCGTACTGCCACGTCAGCTTTGCCATGTCAGCTTCTGTACCTTGCCACGTCACTTGTCGTACACCCAGTCAGCACTGCCACGTCATCTGTTGACGTCATCCGTGCCACGTGTCACCCTTCCAGTGGTGACACGTGTCACTCCAGGATTGGTCCAAGTGCGCGCCAAAAATGCCAAATCAGCCTGACACGTGGCACTCCCTGGAGCCGCCACGTGTCCTGTACGGAACCTGCCACGTGTCAGCGTACGGACCTGCCACGTGTCTTGTACGGACTAACACGTGTCCTGTACGGACTGTACGGACAGGTACAGTGAGCATCCAAAAATTTTGCCTGTTTGGCTCGGCGGACAGAATGCGATATCTTCTCCATACGGACTCCGTTTGACAAAAAAAATATACCACCGGAATCAGGAAGACGAGACAGACGCAATGGTGTTGGTTTCGTCAGATTCCGAGCACTTTCATTTTTGAGCATTTTTCATGCCCTGACAGGCTTCTGAATCCGATTTCGGATCACACCTCCCCACAATAAGACCTTTTGGTCCCCAAAAGGTTACTGATCATTCAACAAGCTCGGGATAGGCCACCCGGCTTGCTCTCTGTCTCTGAACTTTGTCCTGTGCACCTGTCTCATCACGATCATCTGTAACACAATCATGACAACTGACAGTATATTGTTAGCCATTGCAACCCTGTCACATCTTACTGAAGCTACTATCATCCATGTAGAAAACATTGCTAATGACAGTATTAAGAAGACGACTGCAAATGAACTGATATACTTTAGATACTTGCACGACATGAGCTTATCTTGAAGCAACCTATGATTGACTTTCCATTCAACAACCATATCTTGTTCTTGCTTAAGATCAATTACTTCATTTGAAACAACTATATTCGCTAACTGTTCCCTTGTTTGAAGTGTTTTAACACGATGAGCATGAACCACATAGTCATGACCTTCTTTAGTGAACTGATACTGATTCTTTGTTCTGTAGAAGATTGCCTTACGATCAAACAAGTATGGACTACCTAAGATCATTCCACATTCTCTTAACGACACAACATCACAAGTTACTTCATCCACATACTTAGATGAAATTGCAAATTTGATTGTGCACTG
>ML808324.1:132715-145049 GCA_009831015.1 Picea engelmannii | reverse complement strand
GTGAGCATAAGAATTACTGTTATTATAAATAATCAATGGCTTTAACATTAATTCATATGCACAACATAGTACATGATAATTATAAATACACAGACATGCAGTAACATAATTGAAACATCATCTGGTACTTATCTTTGAAAACGATAATTATTCCACCAACCAGGTGCAGGCCTTCCACGAACCTCCCAGCCTTAGACCGCACTGCTTATCAAGCTCAATAGTAGGTCACCCCGAGCTGGGACTAAGCTCCACCCCAAGGCAAGGAATCCTAGGCTAGGCTAAGGTTACAGGGAAAACACATGGGCACAAGGAAGGAATTCTCTCCCAGGAACCACTCATACTCACTGCCCACAGACTCTCCTTCCCCACATGCCTGTTCCACCCCAGGATTATACACCTTCTCTATCACCTAGACAGTCCTTCGGATGTTAACCTCCATTGCCTTGGGTTTCAGCAACAGGACGGACCATAATTCTCCGAGCTCTGCGACAGCTACAGGGTTTCTTCCAGGAGCTCTCTCCTTCCTCGGTACACTCTCTCACCTGGAGAGAGTCACTCACAGATCAAACAACCTGTTCTTCCAACTTCGGCCACCTCTCTCACTTGGAGAGAGTGTTGTACGACTGGCCAACAAGCCACATAGGGTCAAACACTACATGTCCACCATAGTCAACAAGAATTCAGACATGAACACCCCCAGACAACAATAGACAGGTGCAACAGTATAACCAAGCTTAGTAGGGACATGACACTTCCGTTTTCTAAATCCGACAGCATGGGATAGACTCATGCTCTGGTTCTCAGGGATGCATGACGAGTTTTCCACGTAGGGGTCGACTCAGACTTAACGGTTCACCACCGAAGGGGTGCACCAGCCTTCCGGAAGCAAATATAGACACATGCCTTTTTGTTTCAGAGCGCACAAGGGTATCTCTTGCAGAGGTCAGACGGGTTCACACTCAGACTGTCAGGTAGAATGGAGGAGGAACCCCCAACACGACTCATCTCAACCATTTTATTTGCATGCGCCTGGGTTGACACTTGTCACCCATACAACTGCATTCATTCCTTCAGCAGGCATTCCATCCATTCATAAGTTGTTTGTCCTTCCAAAAGAACTTAGGATAAAACACTTAGTCCCTTTTCCCACCTTCCAACTTCTAATCCCTTGCCCACTCTATGGAAGCTTAGTCCCCCAACACTCATTCATCGTGGTCGGTCTGCATGCGGCAGTGTTTATATTTTTATTACAGTTCTGCATAAATACAGGTACAAAAATCAAGCTCTTGGCCTTCAACACTTAGGCTCTCTGGCCTAACAATCACATAAGCCCACTAGCTTATGTAAACTCGGCTCACCAACCTATAACACATATTTACAATTCATTTCATAAACAAGATTTACAATAGGGCTCGGCCTTGGGGACATTACAATGAATTTGTCTACCTTCCAAGAAACCAAACTGCTTTGCCGAGATTCTTTCTGAAAGTATTCTTTTCACTCTTCTTGCAATAACTTTTGAGATAATTTTATAGACATAGTTACAAAGTGAAATTGGACGAAAATTGTCTAAGGTCTCTGGATTATCTATTTTGGGGATCAAATCTATGAAGGTGGAGTTTAGGCTTTGTGGTATTCACCCTGAAACTCTGGTGTCCTCTACCATCTTTAGCAAATCCTGTCCCAGGAGCTCATAAAAACCCATAAATAATTCAATAGTCCAGCCATCTGGACCTGTGATTTTTTCTTTTTGAAAGCTGCGAAGAAATTCTTTTAATTCTTCTTCTGTTACTTCTTCCATCAACATTCTATTATCTGCTTTATCTACAAATCTTGGAAAAAGTTGAGCCATTTGGACCACTTCTTCTATGGAGATTTGCTTTTCTGCTTGAAAGAGTTTTTGAAAATGATTTTTCCCCAACCTTGACATACCTTCAAAAGAGTTCTCTAAATTTCCCTCCTGATCATTCAACTGCCAGATGGTATTGACATTCCTCTTGCCTTTAGCAAAGGCTTGAAAAAACTTTGTATTTTCATCTCCACTTGCCAGCCATATAGCTCTGCTTTTCAGTCTCCATGATTCTTCCTTTTCCTTGAGCAGTTTGTTTCTTCTATTCTCCAAACGTAGTAAGAAATCTTAGACTAGGGAGTGGAACCCCCCCCCCCACCCTCTTCTTCAAAGAAACTTTGTAGCTCAGATTCAATTTGTTTTAGTTCCTTGTCCTCATTTTGTCTTTTTTGAAAAGCCCAAGGCTTTACTTTCTCTTTGATCCTTTTCAGATTTTCTACAAAATGAAAGGCTGTCGACTGGTGGTTGTCCTGGTGAAAGGGTGTCCAATTCTCTTTTACAAGATTAATAAAAGAGTCATCCTCTAGCCAAGTTTTGTTAAATTTAAAAGGCCTAGATGGCTTTTTTGAGCCCTGTCTAAACTCCAAGAAGATCGGGTAATGATATGATATACCTCCACATATGATTCACTGTTTCATTGTAAGTTTCTTTTCCAGGAGAGAGTCAACTATCAAAAAATGGTCTAGCCTTTTGGCTACTCCATCCTCCCCCACCCTGTTGTTTCTCCAGGTTGGTTTGAGCAAGATGGGATCTAGGTCAGTTAGTTTGCAGTCAACAAATTTTTGACCAAAGTAGTCTGCCAATGGGTCAACTCTAGCATGTAAACCCCAGATTTTTGAAGGTCCCGGGGAGAAATTTAAATCTCCCCCTAAGATCACCAAGTGGTCTTTTAGAAATGACTTATTGAAGAGATTGTCCCAGAAAGGTTTTATGTTCTGATAAGGGCCATAAACGTTTAGAATGTGAAGATATTCCCTTAAATCAGGGACCAAAACAATAATTCCTAGCCTAGAATCCATACACTAGATGTTTGAGACTTGAACAGTTTGCGTATTCCATCCTATTGCCAATCCCCCTAATCTTCCCAAGCCATCCATTGTTTCAAACCTCCAGCCAGGAAGTAGCAGCTTCAATCTAGATTTTACCTCCTCTCCTTCCCCATAATTTCTTGTAACAACAATACATCATGGTGTTCCGAGAAAATCACCCTTTTTAAAGCAAGTTTTTAAGGGAACCGACCAAACCCCTGCAGTTGAAAGGCATGCACTTCATCCAAAAACCTTTCCTTGGGGCCTCACTGCTCTAAGTGCCCTTTCAATCGACTGTTGTTTTCTCGCCAGAAGGTCTAACCTGGCTTTGGATTGAGATTTTGAAATCATGGATTTCCTACCACGACCCCCTCTATCTAGTGACAAAATCACTTCCTTCCCCAGGCCTCCCAAGGGCACGGTTTTCTTCTGGGATCTAAGAAAATAACGAGTTGACGAATTTTTGGAGGGAAAAGAGGATGAAGAGGAATCATCCTCTACACAACAAAGCCGCTTTGGGGATGGGGGATCTCCCGGTGAAAAATCTGTCTTGAAAGTGTCTGAGCCTCTACGGGCCTGTGATGAGGGGCCGATATCTAGGGACATGTTTTTGAGAGCCTCCAACGACTCATTGCCTTCTAGAGTTAAATTTTTAATTAAAACAATAATAGGAGGAGAAAGAGGTAAAGGATTACTCGAGGCCAAGTTCCTTGAGTTTCCCATTCTGAGCTTGATAATGATTAAAGGCTCGGACCCTTCCGCTGCTTTTTCAGGAAGGGGTTCTTGACTTTCTTGCAGAGGAACGCCTTGGTGTAAATCTGAAGGCTTCCTTAAGTTCATTGAGTCTTGGGCTTCATCATTTGGGGATTCTGTATGACTGCTCTCCTCCTCCTGTATCACTCTCTTTCCCTTGTTGCAATTGTGAGTCTTTCCTTTGGTTCTTAATGGAAGGTGACAATTCATTACCAAATTCCCATACTGATGGCATCTTCGACATCTGAACGAAACATTTTCATAGTCCAAAATCTGGGAGTGGGTATAGCTTCTCCAACTTAAATCGATTTCTTCACCTAGCCCTTCTCTAACATTCAAATTGACTAAAATCCTTGCCACTTTCCTTTGTTTTGTCTCTTCGAAGGACAAATCCGCTTCTAAGAAGTCCCCCAAGAAATTTCCTATTGCTTTGAAATGTTCCAAGGACCAAAATTGTAAAGGCAGTGAGAGAAGGCGGACCCAAACCAAAATTTTATCCAATTTCTCTCGACTGGCATAAAAGAGGGGGCTCCAAGGCTTTAAAATTAGTGGGGAATTGTTAACACTCCAATTTTTGTTGAGTACCCATTTTGCATGATCTGATTGAAGAAAGTTAAAAGCAACCCAGTTCCTGTTTAGTTCGATGATCTCTGGGATGTAACCAAGATGCTATTTCCAAGCGGAATGTGCCCAGTCGATGATGGATTTGTGAGCGAAGGTTCTATCACTTGCTCTCCCGACCAGGGTTTGGTTTTCCATTTGAATAACATGATTCATACCTACATCCTCCCCGAGAACTAGATTCCCCACTTTTCCTTTGGTTTTTAAGCCTTTCCTTTTTTGTCTCTGTCCAACACTGTTTTTTCTCCTTTGATCCCAAAATCCCCCATTATAGGCTGTAGTCCTCTGGGGAGTCTGAGTAAAACCACCTATGTCCTGGAAAAAACCCCGTTGTTCTTCTACGTCTAGGAGAGCTGAGATAAAGCCCTTAGTGGGAGTAGACTTAGTCAAATCCTCCAGTGCCCCAAGGAGTCGTGAGCATAAACTCTCAGATCTACTCTGTTCTACATCTGCCTCTGATGGGAACTTTGACCCAAAAAGATTTACTCCACTTCTAGGGTCCTCCTATCTAGAACGGGGTGAAGAAAGCATAAAACCACCTTCTGGCTGTGAGATCCAATCGAAGGGAAGATCTTCTTGAGGGCTGAGGGAGGGTGGTATTCCTCCTTTTGTGTACAGATGCTCAGAGGGAAAAAAACTCCGAAAAATCCCCAAAACAACCTTCAAAAACCTCTTCCTCCAAAGAAGGAGGAAAAAAATTATGTTGAAACGACTTACTAGGAAAAGGAGGGGGTTCTTTGTCAAGAACTGGGAGCTACTGAGCCAGACTGCTAGTCGTCTCCTTCCTATCCGCGCGAGCCCCAAAACTTCCACCTGTTTCCAACCACTGCTCTTCTTCGACCAGCTGGTCCCTTGTGGTGGCCACGTGGTCTGAAAACTCCTCCATAATGGATCCCCGAGTCTCCACGTCTACCATTCCTCGTGCTAGCCGAAAAAACTAATTAAAAAAAACAAAAAAAAAACACTGCATAAATACCACTACCTCACTTCCAAAATGTCGGAAAAAAGCATCTGCCTAAGGTCCCATGTGCAGACCGCCCTACTAAACCCTAACCACGGTCTTATGTCTGCAGACCGTAGACCGGGAAGCCTAACTGCAGTCCCGGACCACAGACTATGATTTAGTGTTTTAATTATTTTTAAATGTTAGTTTTCATTGTTGTAATAATATTTTTTTATAAGATAATTATTATGAATTATTATTTGTAAATGCAATTTAATTCATTCTCATTATTTAAGAAAAATCACACCACTTAAAATGATTTGTCAAAGGGTAGACTTCCACTCTTACCAAATGTTTTTAAGTTTTGGACCATTATCTATTTTCTTATATTTAAGGAAGAATAACTCTTTACTAATAAATAATTTTTAAAACTTAAACTTTCAACCTAAATAATATTTGCAATAAAGTCAATATTCCTTGTGATAAGTTTTATGTACATTAAAATACATTTGCTTTTGAGCATTACTAATTTGTTTCCTTTCTAAAAAAAATAGTTGGACCCATGGAAGTTAAGAACAATCTTATTTCTTTTTCATCATTCATCTTAACCACCATAAAAATATTGTCATATTCTTAGGAATGAACAACCAACTCCCTTATATTTTAAGCTTATTCTAAATCAATTATTAAAGAAATCATAATTTTACATTGCTTAAATCTAGTTTTTGAATGTATAAATCGATTCAACACCCTCAAACCCAAAAACATTCCAAATATATAATCTCAACCACTAAAATCTACACAAATTTCTGATCAAATTTTAGACAAAACTCATAGAAAAAAAAACCAAACATCTATATATTAAATTTTAATAGACAAATATTCATAAAAAAAAAATATCTCAACAAAAAAGAAAAAACCATATAGTAGTTAAACTTACCCATCACAATACAAATAATATTTATAACAACCCATAAAAAAAACAAATAACTCATCAAATACATTTAATTATCCTATTAAAATCGTCATTTTTAATGGATAGAATGTTTTTCAAATTCATCTCAAGTCCTACTAACCTGCATAACACCAAGGCGTTAGATCACTCCGAGTGAGTTATAACACTTCAGATATCAACTGGTTTCAAGAACTCTCATAAATACCAATATGACCGTTGATAAAAATGTGACCGTTAAAGTACTCCGAGCTCAGATCTCAATGACGCCAACATACACGATGTCATTCTTTGTCTTCTCCTTTATCTTCTTCTGACGCCAACATACACGATGTCATTCTTTGTCTTCTCCTTTATCTTCTTCTGGGCTTTCTGCTGCATCGCCTCCGGCGGTTTTATTCTACATGCGTCGCAGAATTCATTCGTTCAATTCTCGTCAAAACACTCGGCTGCGATTTCCGATCGTTTACTGTTTGATCGCCATGGTTTTATGAAGCAAGTTTGAACTGAATCCGATCGTCATGGTAGGCATTTCTGTAGCATTGGCCGTGGAGCATCTGCCCAGCGCAAGCGTCCCGTCAACAATTTCCCTGGCAGAAAAGAACCGATTCATCTTGATTCCCAATCTCGATTCGCGTTTAACAGTGAAGGCCAATGTCAAGCAATTTGTCGAAGAATTCCTCTACATTCCTTCCCATTTGCAGTCCCTTTCGGCTCCTCTGTTCACCAAGCTCGGCGAAAACGAGTCCGTGGAGGATCTGTATCGTAGATATGACTGTCATGCCGAGGCGCAGGATCCTGATCTCCATGTAGACGAAGATACCTATACATTCTGGGGCAGAGAGGCTGGTAAGAGCGTTGATTTACAGGACGGACTTACGCTGGAAGATTATCATATACTAGATAAAACGAATATATGTCTCAAGGTACCTGCATGTTCTCCTGCAGACATTTCATGATTTTCATCAAATCAGGAATTTTTAATAGTTCGCTGTCTTGTTTATAACTTCTCCTGCTATGAAATATTGTTTGGAAGCCTTAACTTCCTCTCAGAAGTTGAGCATGTTTCCCGTTAGATTTGAATCTCTGCTAATCAGTGTTTCCTGTGGGTTCAGTACACTGCCCACCGCATCCGTGGCTGGGATTTTCACCCTGTCTCTGATGCAGTTTTTGGAGTGAAGTGAGGGATTTGAACCCGGGTCATCCTTACAACAACCGCTCCAACTTGCCTCAAAACCATACGCTGACAGATGGGTTCAGTGCAATACTTCATCTAACTATCCCAACCCTAAATATCTCGTAGGGTTCTGTATGTTGTTCATATGTTTGATCGCTTGTCAATATTCACAAACCCCATTAAGTTCAGTATGTTTCCCCAGTCTAACCTGCCTAGTGTGTGATTTGAACCTGTACCCATCTAAGTGGGCTGCATGGGCAAGCATTATACACCAAGCAGGGGAACATTGATGCAATATATACTGGGATATGCATTTCAGATCTGACAATGTATATCCCATTATACATTGCATTTAATGCTGCACTGCTTGGTTCTTATTGGTCACCGGGCTGTAAGATTTTGTTTTCCCATGAAGTTTGAACGTCTATCGATTTATAGAACTCCATAAGTTCCGTCCACTTCCAATCCTAAGTGCTTCGTACCCTTAGTATGCTCTTTATCAGATTGAGCCTATGCAAATATAGCTAGGTACTCAGCAGGTTGCCCTCATGGCCGATTGGGTGAAACAAGTTGTCTTGGCTAGTTCCCAGGTTCAATACTCTGGGACATGCCTTCTGCATAATTTGCCTATGGGCCATATGTTCGTTTCTGTGAGTAATTAACAGCAGAATTCCAAAAATTTAAAAGAAATGGTAGTTGTCAATATGCTCAGTATGTACCTTAATACAGACCCTCAAGGGTTTGATATGCCGTGAATGAACCCCAATATGAGGAACTAAGGATTTGCAGTAACCAAGTCATGGGAACATACATACCTCGTGGGATACATTTTTCCAATAAGTTTTGTACGTAGTGTGGATTGTTAACAACAGCAACAGTCGAAAAGACAAAAAGCAGTAATTTGTAGATAAATATGTTTTTGTAGTCTCAGTAACCAATCCAATATTGGAAACCCTAAGGGTTCGGTAGGTTCAGCACTTCAAAACATGGCTTCTACATAGTTTGCCAACAGGCTCTGTGCACCAAGTAATTGTAAATAGTGGCTGAAATAAAAATTCTAAAAAGTAGGGTCAACATGTTTCCCAATACAGGTAACCACCCTAGGGGTTCAGTGAGATTTGAGTACTTAACATTCATAAGGATCCCATAGCTTCAATCCTACCTATCGTACTTGAACCTTGTTTAGCACAAAGTGAAATGTTTGCTATGATTTGAACGTTACTGGTAATATTTGAAACCTTTTGCAATGCAAGGAGCCAACAGGTTCGGTGTGCTTCTCATGAGCCTTTTATATTTGCAAATCCTAAATGCACTGCAGTCCATTGATTCTCTTCTACTTTCTTAAACTGATGTAATGTAAACAGTTTGAATTGTTCTAATCTGATTTGACCCTTTGCCAATCTAAGTAAGCCTTATCATGTGTATGTTTCTTGTGAGATTTGAATAATGTTCGCAGCCTAACTGCTCTACACAAGACTTTAGCCTCTTTCAAATCTCTTGTTTATGAGTGGAAGTACTGAATTTTATTATGGTTTTTCATTCCAGACACTCCCAGAACATTTGCCCAAGCAAGGTGGCCGTATATTTGTCGAGACCAAAGATGGGATTCTTCCTTTGGTAGGGGTTAGTCCTTTAACAAGGGTCTCAGAGATAAAACGAAAACTAGAGGTTATGACAGGCATTCCTGCAGCCCAGCAGCTCTTGTCTTCTGTTGGTCGAGTTATGCATGATGATTTCCATATCAAAGACTTCAAAGGTTTTCATGCAATTTATGAGGGCAGTATTATTGATATCTGTAAATCAGGTGAGAATTCTTGTTCAAAAATTGCTGAAACCCTAGTCCTCTTCTGTAAATCTGGTGGATGTAGATGTTCAATTGAACACGGGATCAAGTCCACAATAATGGTTACTTTGGGGGAGTAATGTTTATTGGGCAAGGTAGCCTGTAGGCTCTTATGGCCACTATAAGATTTAAACTTGTGCAGGCTAGTAGTCTTATTTGATCACTACTTGTTTCTCTCTCCTGCTGAATCACAGGGGACAGCAATCTGGACCAAGCCCATCGTCGGATGATTGTTTTCCTGAATGTTGAGGAACAAACCTTCACTCTTGTTGTACAACCTTCTGATCTTGTTCGAAGCATTATGCAGATGGTTGAATCCCGCACAGGAATATCTCAATGGCAGCAGCGTATCACATTTTCTGGTAAGTATTCAGACATTTGTAACTTTCCTCTTTATCTTTAATCATCCCTTTATAAACAACTGTCACCATAGCAAATAAAATGTACTAAAAAAGGCCGCAGTGAAAATGCTGATTAAAGAACATCATATGGGAGAGATTTTATTGTTTATCTTGGAAAATTTCTGGAGTCACTTCTATTAAAAACTGTTGCAAGCCCACAGATAAAAGGTTGCTTTAAACACTGACTTACAGTGTTTTACAAAGTCTGTTATTTGTCTTTAATAAGACTTGGTTTTCCTCCAAATTAAGTTACAACTTTTGCTGAGAGAGAAGGCTTATAGGTCAGACAAACTCTAGAAATCTTTCTTACAATCACAATCAATCTATTGCCTTGACAGATTTATGCGCAAAAAAAACAGTAAAAGAGATTCATCTTAACTTGTGAGCTTGGAGGCAACTGATGAAGCTAAAGAGAAGCCTTGAACCTTTTTTTGCTTATAGAATGAAGTTATGAACTATGGGATGAACATGCAACCCCTATGTCATCCTTTATAACTGCAATCTTCATCTTTAATCTTTAATCTGAACAGAAAAGGATGCTCAAGAAAAATTATTGGAATGGAAGCAAACACTGAAAAGTAATTGTGTCCTGCAGGGAAGACATTGCAGGAGAAGAAAACTCTTGCCGAATACTTCATCTACCCAGAGTGTACAATAGATGTGAATGTTTTCAAGAACCCGCTCAAAACCCTTGCAAGGTCTGCTTGCAAGGCTCATCCGGAGGATGAGCATTCAGGTAGGTAATAATCTGTTCATTCAGCATCCTGTTTCAATGAGGTCATTAAGTATTCTTCTCGCCTAATAATGCATGATTCCATTGTGTAATGCAGATCATCTGGATGAATCTGTACCGAAGCCTGCTGCCAGAAAATTCAAGCTAGTAAGGACACAGTCGGGGCATGTTATAGGTGTCCTTACTATCCCAGTTCTTACTACTGATAGAATATCTGATTTGAAGAGAAAAATCAAGAGATATTTGCAGCCTTTGGTTGAAAGGAATATACCAACAGGTAGCAGTACTGCTCAGGAGCAGCAGGTTCACAATGCTGTAGCTCCCAAAACATTTCCAGCGACAGGGGGTGGTAAGTTTTCGACTGCCACTTATCCAGAGAAGCAAAAGCTTGAGAGAACTACTTCAGCCATTGAAAAGTTGCTAAAACAGGTGGCCAATTCAGGTTCTTTGAAAAGCCCTTGTTCTAAGCAGTCACCTCCTCAAACTCCCACTGCATACTTCACCCCATCAGAAGTGAAAGAGTGTTTCTCCACCCCACCAACTAAACTTGGACCACCCACACCAGCTTCTCCTAAAGCTTCTGATGCCATAAAGTCCTCCTTTTTGGTTCGCAAACTACATTTTGGATCTGATACTGCTACAACTCAATTTCATACTTCCTTTAAGAACCAATGTAGTCCACTTAGGCAGATTTTTCCTCAGACAAAACAATCAAGTGAAAATCAAGACCATTTACTAAAAGGAACTGGATATCATGGGTCAGTCATATCAAATGGACACAACTCTGAAAATTATCCCAGCCAGATTATTGGAAATGAGAAGAATTATTCCAATCAGCCTTTTGGAAGTGATAAAAAAAGCATAGGTACTTGGTTTACAGAAAATATGCATACCCTAAAGGGACATATTCGAGTTCCTTTCACCGAAAAGTAGAGCTCCTTTGACAAGCAATATTGCACTTCTCATTTAATTTTGCAACTGTGTCAGAAGAAGGCTTTGTAATTTACTGTTTTCCAGTTCCTTTCCCAGAGAAGTAGAGCTCCTTTGACAAGCAATATTGCACTTCTCATTTAATTTTGCAACTGTGTCAGAAGAAGGCTTTGTAATTTACTGTTTTCCAGTTCCTTTCACAGAGAAGTAGAGTGTCTTTGACAGGCAATATTGCACTTCTCATTTAATTCTGCAATTGTGTCGGAAGAGGGTTTCATACTTTTGAAGAGCCATAAATAACTGTTCTGTAAAACAGCAATACAGCAGGCAATTGTTTCACATTTAGTGCCACAAATTTTTTAATATAACATGATAGTATTGGATGTGTTCTGTAACAGATCATTCTCATTAATCTCTTTAGTAGGTGCATTGTAAATCGTTTTCTACCTGCTAAGTAAATAATCAAAGGGAATTTCAGTACTCTCATTTCTTCCAGTTAGCAAGAAGACATGTGGGTCCCTCAATACAGCAGGGATGTCACTATGAAGATATATGCCATCGGAGGTTTTTGGGATGTCCATTCATTGACAAAGTTGAAACAGTAATTAGTACAACATAAGTTGGTCTACTTATTTTCAATCAGTCTTGAGAAAGGGGATCATTTCAGATGTACAGATGTGCAATGACAGCCTATTCTAATGAAAACTATTCAGCCTATTCTAATGAAAACTATTCTTTCCCTCTTCTGTCTTTATTATACTGATTTTAATCCCGTGTTATCTCTTCATAATCTAGGCATGCATGCTCTAATTGCTTGTTCCTTCATATCAGTGTTGTACAAAAGCAATTATAGTCTTTTTGCTCATCTATGTTCTGCATAAGAGAAGACGTTATAATGGGAGTTTCAAAGAAATGGTGTCTAGGAAGTTTAATAAGCCCTGATCATCATTTAGAAATATATTTTTTAAAGAATTAAGATCTTTCATTTACGATACAATAATAAAAATAAAACTGTTAGAAAGAGGATTTATTGGCAAGACTGTGTTTTATAGAGAGGCACAGATCAGTTTGTAACTTAGAACATGCTATACAACACTAGATGAG
>ML808324.1:93814-110021 GCA_009831015.1 Picea engelmannii | reverse complement strand
TGAGGTTAGGATATCACTAGGTGAGAATAATAAAAGAAGATATCAACAAGACAACATTTAAGACAAGGTATGACCATTATGAGTTTGCAGTGGTGCTATTTGGGTTGTCAAATGCACCGACGATGTTTATGTTCTTGATGAATGGAGTGTTCAAAGAGTATCCATGCAAGCTTGTGATTATTTTTTTGGATGATATTTTCATCTACTCCAAGATAGAAGATGAACATGAGCAACACATGAGGTTAGTGCTACATGGATTAATGGAGCATCAATTGTATGCAAAGTTGAAAAAATGCTCATTTCATCAGAAGTGATCCACTATTTGGGCCACATTATCTCAGAGAATATCCATCACCAAAGAATATCTCAGAGGTTAATATTTTATGGGGTTGGTTGGTCACTACAGGAGATTTATTGAAGGTTTCTCCAAGATTGCACATCCAATCATTTCATTGCAAAAGAAAGGAATGAACTTTGAATGGACTTCCAAATGTGAAGAGAATTTTCAACACTTGAAGGATTTACTTACTAGTGCACCCATATTAAAGATTGTTGATCCAAATGAAGACTTTGTGGTGTGCACAGATGCTTGCAAAGGATTTGGTGGAGTCTTTACTCAAAATGGACATGTTATTTGTTATGAGTCCAGGAAGCTCAAAGAACATGAAAGAAATTATGCCATACATGACTTAGAGTTGGTAGCTATTGTTCATGCATTGAATATGTGGAGGCATTATCTCATCGACATAAAATTTTAGCCGATGACAGACCATAGTGGTCTAAAATATTTGTTTGGATAACTAACACTAAATGCCAGACAAGTTAGATGGATGGAATTCCTCAACAAATATGACTTTGACATAAAACATGTCAAAGACAAAGAGAAGAAAGTGGCTGATGCACTCAAAAAGAGGGTGCATGAGATGGATGCTACAACCATAATAATGTCCAATTCAGATTTAAAATTATAATTTTAGAGGTTGTAAAATCACACCAACATTATTTGCAAGTCAAAGCAAGTTTACAACAAGCTAATTTTTAGCAAAAAAATGATGACTACCGGTTGGAAGAGGATGGGATTCTCTTGTATAGGAACAAAGTGTATGTTCCTAATTCTCAAGAATTGAAAAAGTTAACATTGAAAGAAATGTACAATGTACCTTATGTTGGACATCTAGGGTACCATAAAACTATTATAACTATAAGAGGTCAGTAATTTTGGCTTGGAATGAAGAAAGATGTGGTTGATTACATCGCCAGGTCCATGGAATGTTAGAAGGTAAAGGATGAGCACAAACATCCAACTAAAGTGCTACAAACATTTGTCATTCTTGAGTGGAAATGAGAGATTGTCACAATAGATTTTATTACTAAGCTACCCAGAACAACGAAACAACATGATTCCATCATGGTAGTGGTGGATAAAATCACAAAGACTATGTATTTTATTCCAATGAAACTGACACATAAGACAACTAACATTGCATAGATCTACTAAAATAAGTTGCTAGGCTACATGGTCTACCTAAGGCAATAGTGTTTGATCAAGATCTCAAGTTCGCTTCCAATTTCTGGAAGGGATTATTTAAAGGATTTAGGGCCAGTTTAAATTTTAGCACGACATATCATCCAGAGTTAGATGGGAAAACCGACAGAATCAATCAAGTGATTGAAGATATGTTGATGATGTATGTTATGGATAAGCCTTCTAGGTGGGAAAAATATATGCAATTGGTTGATTTTTCATATAATGGGTATCATGTATTTTTAAAGATGAGCCCATTTGAAGCACTGTATGACATAAATGTAATACATAGGTCAATTGGGACAACCTAGCAGACAAAACAATTGTTGGGCTAGAGCTGCTCAAGGAAATGGAAGAGTAGATGGTAAAGATAAAGCATAATTTAAAGGATGCACAAGATGGGCATAAAAGTTATGTGGACAAAGTGAGAGCCACTAGAGAATTTCGAGTGGGTGACCGTGTATTTTTAAAACTGGAGGCTAAGAAAACTTCACTGAAATTGGGAAGTTACTCAAAATTGACAACGTGCTATTGTGGGCCATTTGAGATCCTAGAAAGGATTGGGCCTATTGCATACATGTTATATTTGTCTGCATCCATGCATGTGCATAATGTGTTTCATGTGTCTTTTCTTAAAAAATATGTGCTTGGTCGTAACCACATAATTGATCGAATTGTGATCCAGGTGGAGCATGAGGCCAACTTCCAAGTCCATCTGGTGCACATATTGGATAGGAAGGTCAAAGTACTCAGGAACTGAGCCATTGGCTTGGTAAAGGTCCAATGGACCTACAACAATCCTAAAGATGCTACGTGGGATCATGAGGATGCCATGTGGGAGGAGCAACCACAAATTTTTGAATAATTTTGATTGTACATTTGTATATAATGCACTAAGGATAGTGCAAAAATAAGGGAGAGGGGAATGCAATACCCCTAGTTTAAACCCTAGGTTGTAATTGTACATGTGTACATATGATTTTTTAGGCTAGTGAGACTGTATGTTTTGCACCGAAGTGCCTGTGTATTTGCGATATTTGGATGGAGAGCCTGTATGTTGAAAGGAAAGTGAGCCTAGCATTGTACATTGTAATCACACTCATATAAATTAATAAAATACATCACGACTACTGACCAAGTTAAATAAACGAATATGGAGGTTTAGGACTCCACGAGAGGGAAAGGGGGCTAAGGGCTTAAGGAAAAGGGGCTAAGCCAATATATATTAAAGTGTTCGTAAGTCCTAAGTTATGATTTCACATCATTTCCTAAGCTCCTAGGTGGTGTGAATGTGCTCCATGAATTCCAATCGTAAAAAAGGAGCCATGCATGTTTAAAGTATGAACTTAGTGGAAATTGGGAAAATTATTTTCCATTGTTACCATTGCATGTTGGGGGTGTGAGCTACTGAGTCGCTAAGACCCTTTGACTTGAATACCTTGTGGCTTCTAAGTGAATCTTGTGTGACTATTGGGAACAATTCTCCTTGGGTTGCCTTGGAGGGAGAATTGTTTGAGATAGATTTCCCTTGGTGTGAGGCCTTGAGGGTACTTGGAGACTCTGTGAGATACACTGGATCTCATGGAGATAGAACTCTGAGACTTCCTATTCAATCTGTGCTAGATCCCTGGAAGGGAAGTGCGAAAACCCGAGGGATTGTGGTGCAGAGAAAGAGGTTCATTTCCTTGGATTGTGCAGGTTGATGGGAATGAGAGAATGCTGGTTGGAGTTGCTATTGGAGTTTGGTACTTTGGCCTAGTTTGAGCCCAATATTGACTGTGAGACCTCAGATAACCTAGATAGATTGTCTTTTCCTCGGTGGAGTTGTAGCCCTAGCTCGGGGGTGACCTACTGTTGAGAGAGATAAAACATTAATGTCTATGGCTATGTGGAACGTATGATGTCTGCAACAAATTGGTGCCCTTTACACAAGATAAGTGTGATGAATATGGTTTTATGTTCTTAATGCAATGTTTAATATTGTGTACATATGTTGTTTATGATTTATATGTGCTTATGCATGTTTATATTGTTGTTATTATCATGTTATATGTTGCATTTCATGGTAGTCTGCATATGCTTTCGTAATAGGCATAATTATGGTACCAAGTGTATCTTTTTGAGAAATTATACCTGGTAAGGTGACTAGGATGTATAATTAATGGTATCAAAGTTATTGAAGAATGGTAAAAACGAGTCATGTTAAAGGAAATTCAAATTGTACAGTGTATTTAGAGCGAGAATTGTAGTAATATGGCTCGACATGGAGCTAGCTGCATTACATTGCGTTTGTTTCAGGAAAAAAAATTGAAATAACACTATGTCAGAGGTTGAATTGTCGTGACATATGCCCAAAAGGGAGTCTAGGGTGTGTTATAATGATTGAAGAAGGCACAAGGAATTGTGGTGGGCACAGTTCATGGTGAAGAATGCCAAGAATGGGATGACATGCATAAGAGATGAAGCACAGGGTAAGGTGAAATAAATTGCGTAGAGAAACAAGCAAGATCAAGCCCAAACATTGAGGAAAGAGTGTCGAGTTAAAGAGCACGGAGAAAGTGGTACAACACACAATGCAGATAGAGTGGCATGCGAGGAAGTTGAACAAACGATTATGGAAGAATCACAAAATAATTTGTTGCCCAATGAAAATAATAAGTTGGCTACAAAGAAAATTATAAACAATATGTCTAGGAAGGAGGCCGGGTTCTCTGATAAGAAAAAGATGAGCAAGAAGTGGGTGGTCAATAGTAAAGAAGCTATAGTGGAATTCAATGTCTCTAGAGGAGTCTTACAGGACAAGGAGGAGTTGAGCAAGACTAAGAGAGACAGAAGGTGGACAATGAAGACTTGTGTTGAGAAACATACCTAAGGGCGGTGTTGCATATAAGACCATAGGCTGAGACACTCAAATTCCCTATTTGTAACTATTCACAAATTTTATTGAGAAGAACAAATTAGTTTTTTGATTTTGTTTTTGTATGGGCGTTTCCTTTTCTTTGTTGTAAGCTTGTTTGTTTCCATATATTTGTAGAGCATGTAGGCTTGACCCATGCGTAGCATAAGGAGAAGGGGTATGTTGTGCATTCCATAAATACCATTTGGTATTGGGTCTATTGTGCATTCCTAAGCACCATTTAAAAAATTACTTGCAAAGCTCTCTTGATTGAAGTTAGATGTACTTTCATGGAGTCTAAAGCCTTGGTTGGATATTTATATAATAAACATAAACTACTCAAGTTGGGTAAATATAGGCTCCATGGTTGTTTCTTTGGTTATGAGCAATGGACACCATATCCTTATAAGATCTTGGCCTAGAGATTCTAAGGTTTGATTTAACTATTGGAAGTATAATACAAGAAAATCAAATTACTAATATCGATAATATTATATCTTACATCTCTATAATTTTAAAGACAAGATTTCAAATGACAATGAAATCATTAATAAGAGGAAGTTGACATACTACAAAGATCGTGCATCTTTATTGGATGATTGAAACTATTTTCTTGACATGATAAGCTTAAAAACCAAAATGCATCATTGTCAAAACATGACCAATACTCATAACTTCTATAATGATATTGGTCATTAGACTAATCCATAATAAAAAGGAGGTTGAAGGTGAACACAAATTCCTTTTAATTTGCCACACACTTGATAATACAAGACAATTTTTTTTCCCAGTTTCATGTCTTAATTACGCTTCAAGTCTTTTTTGCTTATGAAAATAGTGATGACCTTGGTACTTTCATTCCCCCCATGTTCAAATATAGCGATGATATTCTGAAGAATATGTTGGAACATCAAGTCATGATGGTTCATCACACTTCTCTCGGATTCAGTCGGTCGGGCAATCGACCTACATCTAGAAACAATCGGTTGGGAAATCGACCAGATCTCTACATTAGTTGGTTGAGTAGTCGATTGGAAAGTCGACCAACAATTGAAGATAGTTGGTCGGTGGATTGACTATCCCAACAATCGACTACAAATTGGACGATGGACGGTTGGGTTGAACATCCTTGTCGAGTCGACTAGACATCGCGGATTTGACAGAGTCAACTCTAAAAATCTACGACTATATGTGTACAAGATCCTCCCGATTTCATGGAAGTTGGTTAGATCTTGAGGCTATAAATAACATACCCTAAGGGTCATTATTATCAAGCGATCGAACGAATGACTATATCAATGTCCAATATGCATTGTGATGTTCTGATCACAGTGCGTTGTGCTTACATGCTGTAATGATGTCTTTAGACACCACCTTTGTGTTCAAAATTTTATTCCCTCTTTGATTCTCTATAGAATTTCTTGTTTATTTTGTAACAGGTTCCACCCTATTCCCCAACATGGTATCAGAGCTGATGGTTTGAAACCTCGTTTGTTATCCGCAAACCTTGCTAAGTTGGATCTGTTGTGTGATTGACTCCAGGACAATAGTTTGCTAATTGGAACTTGCTGAAACAAGACTGTTTCTGTCTAGATATCAAAGATGGATTCAAAGAATGATTCTGTAATTCTGAATGAATCAAATTATATAGTATGGGCACTAGACATGGAAACCCTACTGAAGAGTAAAGGACCATAGTAGTATACGAAGACTATAATTCTAGATCCAACAAATGATTAGACAAAGTTCGTTGTTGATGGAAAGAAGGATGAGGCTATGGGGGTCATCATGACCTATATATCGCGAGAGATTCATTTTCGCATCAGTGGAATCAACTACCCTCATCAAGTCTAGAAGAAACTGAATTCGTTGTTTGATAGAGTCAACAAGAGACACAACATGCAGTTGGAGAAAGAGTTGATCTCTCTCGATCCTCATTATTTTGACATAATAGAGGACTATTTGGCTTGTGTAAAGGAACTCCAGTTGAAATTGGGTGAATGTGGAAAGAATTATCAAAATAATGATAGAGAACTCATCGAGTTGGGCCTGATGAATTTGAGAACACCATTTGACGTGTTCGTTTCGACTTTCCGCATCAACTGGTAGGCACATAAGAAATATGGTAAAGATTATACCTTTTAAGCTTTCTGTGGTCTTTCGATTATTCATTAGCACAAATTTCTTCAGGAAGAAAAGCTTGGTGGTAAACATCATGCTCACTTTCTCAAGGGAATGAGCAAGCCAAATCATAGGAAAAGATGACGGTTTAATACCCCGACAGAGAGACCTGGATGCCATGACTAGAAACCTAGAAGGAAAACAAACACACCTCGTCAAAGTCGAAAGAAGAAGACATGTCAATACTATGGAAAGACTGGACATGTGGGGAAGGTCTGCTACAGGAAGAGAGATAGTTTAGAGGAGAAGGTTAAACACCTTGAAGGAGATGTGACCGTTCTTCACTGAACCACTTTTAATTTCACCATCCAAGTCGAAACTTCTCACGCCTTGCTGTCTCATTCCATGTAGAATGAATGGTTAGTCAAATCTAGTGCATGCATCATAGGGCTAATGATGCTTCCTTGTTCACATCCTTGAAAGAAGCCGAGGAGAGGGAAATTTATGTTTCCGATGATTTTTCTCTCGATATTGCTGGTCAAGGTGATGTTTCTTGTTGACATGGGACAATTGTTGAAATTTATCATGTGCCAAACCTTAATGCCAATATGTTGTATGTCGCTCAACTAACATAAACAAGTAAGATTGTAGAATTTTGTTCATATCGTTTCTTTGTTCGATATTTGAAGAAAGGTTAGTTGATTGTTGTCGGAGGGTTTCTCGACCCAAAGGACAATTCGTATAAATTTTGTGACACAAATCGACCCAATAGAAAACCGATTGCTCTTGTTTCTCACACTGATGAGCGAAGTTGAACTTGTTATGAACGACTCATATGCTTGGATTTCCGAATTACAGGCAATGACAACTTAGAACATGGTTGTTGGTCTACTTAAACTAGTTCCCATTGAAGTAGTCTGTAAAGGTTGTGTGCTTGGCGAGCATCATCATGCACTGTTTGAATCTAGAAAATCGTGTTGAGCACAAAACCTCATGGAGCTGGTTCATAGTGATGTTTGTTGCATCAATCTACCTTCCCTTGCAGACACACTGCATATCTTGACTTTCATTGATGATCTCTCTTATTTCACTTCGGTCTTTTGAAGAATAAGAATCTTGTCTTTGAAAATTTCAAAGAGTTTACAACCTTTGCTGAAAATCAATGTGGTTGACCCATCAAGTGCCTGAGATCAGACAATGGCGGTGAGTATGTAAATCAACCTTTTGAAGAATACCTGGTTTGATCTGGTATTGATTGTCGATTCCTCACACACCTCAACAGAATGGCGTCGTAGAACGAAAGAATCGGATGTTAGTCGAAATGGCTAGATTTCTTTTGCAAGATAAATATCCACCTCCTCTCTTATGGTTTGAAGCGATATATTGTGCAAATTGTTTGCTCAATCACATCTTGATTCGAGTTGTTCTTTTGGTGACTCTAGTCGAATGATGGTGTGGAAATAAGTCTTCAGTCAACCACCTCCGTGTGTTTCTTGGGCTCATATTTTCGATGATTACAGAAATAATTTGGATGAAAAGAGTCATGATTGCATTATGATGGGATACTATGAAGAGTCGAAAGCCTATCAACTGTTTGATCCTGTCAAACGAAAAATTATTATCAGACAAAATATATGGTTTGATGGGAAATCTTTTGGCATCAAATTATTGCATGCCTCCTCTGGATTGCTATAAGACGATCCCTTTGATGTTGTTTCTGACTTTGGTTCTCTTGTTCCTTTCTTTAGTAATTCGATTGGACAATCTAACTCTGTTCATGTCCCGATTGGACCATCAACCTTCGATTCGATCAGTCTATCGACATCTGTTTTGACTGGTCATCTTCATCAACTGACACTGTTTCAACTTCTAATCGACCTGTTATAGTGAACAATTGTTCACCCTTTTATTTTCTACCTAGATGGGATGCCAAGACAATTGAAGCTGCTGGATCTAATGCTAGTGATATTTCCTCTGGATGACAAACTTGAATTCAAAAGAAACATGCCAACATTGCATTGATGACTCATGTACTTGAAACTTCTGATCCTGTTTCCTACTCGGATGCTCAAGGATGAATTGAATGGGAACAAGCTATGAAAATAGAATTTGATTCTTTGTCGAAGAATCACACTTGGAACTTAGTTCCCTGACCACAAGTAAATAATGTTGTGAAATGTTGATGGGTCTACATGACCAAAATTACCTATGAAGGTATTGTTGTGTGATATAAATCATGCCTAGTTGTGAATGTATTTTCTCAACAAAAAGGTATCAACTACAATGAGACCTTTTCTCTTGTTGCAAAGATAAACTTTGTTCAACTTATTTTTTCCCTTGCTGCTCGTTTTAGATGGAAAATCCATCAGATGGACATGAAAAGTGTTTTTCTTCATGGAGACTTATCTGAAGAATTTTTCATGGAACAACAACTTGGTTTTATGATAGATTCTAACTTGTTCTGTCAACTCAAGAAGTCACTTTATGGTTTGAAGCAAGCTCCCCAAGCTTGGAATGATAAGATCGACAATTTCTTTCTTCGACTTGGTTTCAAAAATTGTAAATCTAATCACAACTTGTATCATGTACTCCATACCAATGGAGACACTTTGATTGTTGTTGTATATTTTTATGACCTTGTCATTATTGACAGTAGTACTGATCTCATTCTTAGATTGAAGAAACAACTTTCTGACTCATTTGACATGACAGATCTTGGCGCTCTACATTATTTTTTGGGTCTTCAAGTATTACCACTACATGTGATGTTTTTTTCATTTCTCAATTTAAATATGTAATGGATCTTTTGACCCATTTTAAGATGACCGATTGTAAGCCATGTGCCACTCCTTTTCAATCTAGAGTAAAACTCACCAAAACTTGTTAAACTCCACAGTCAATGCTACAATTTATCAACAACCGATCAACAATATTATTTATTTTACTCATAATCAACCTGACATTTCATTTGCAACTGTTAGTGTGGTTTCTTAGTTTACGCAGGACCCAATAGAAATCCATTGAAAAGTAGTCAAACAGATTGTCTACTATATCAAGGGTACCACTCATTTTGGTATCAAATATTGTCGTAGTTCAATTTTGTTAGTCGGCTTCACCGACTCTGACTGGGCTGGCGACAATGATGATCATCAGTCTACTTTTGGATATGTGTTTCGCTTCAGCATTGGACCGTTGGTGTGGTCGTGCAATAAACAAAAGGTAGTCTCCTTGTTGACTATAGAAGAAAAATATCGTGGCATCGTTTAAGTAGGTATTGAAGCAGTATGGATCCACCAACTTCTATGTGAGTTTGGATTTCCCGTTCATACCTCAATTACAATCTATTGTGACAATCAAAGTTCCATACAGGTTGTTGACAATTCTGTTTCCCATAGTAAAATGAAGCATGTTGAGCTCCATGCTTACTATTTGAGACAGTTGGTTCATGATAATGTTGTCTCTCTTGAATATTGTAGAACAGATGACCAAGTTGTTGATACCTTCACTAAACCTTTAGCTGAAGCTAGATTTATCAAGCTCCGTATGATGTTTGGGCTTTAGGAAGTTGCAATTATGGGGGGTGTCATGATGACGTAATTTCACCTCCTGAATCTCTAGAGACGTGCGATGATGGGGAGGTGTTGGCACATCAGGTCACAATGGTTCATCACACTTCTCTTGGATTTAGTCGGTCGAGTGGCCGACCTACATTTGAAAACATTCGGTCGGGTGGTCGACCTACGTTTGGAAACAATTGGTCGGGTGATTGACCAAATCTCTACATTAGTCAGTCGAGTAGTCAACAAGTTTGTCGATCGGATAATTGACCAACAATCAAAGATAGTCGGTCGGTGGATCGAATATCCCAACAATCGACTATGAGTTGGACGAATGGATGGTCAGGTTGAGCATCCTTGTTGAGCAAATGAAAATATCAATGTCTAATACGCATTATGATGTTCTGATCACAGTGCACTACACTTAAGTGTTGTAAAGTGTCTTTAGACACCACCTTTGTCTTTGAAATTTTATTCTCTCTTCGATTATCTGCATAATTGTCTGTATGTTTTGTAACAGGTTCCACCATATTCCCCAACAAAATATTTAGTCTAATTTCATTCAACATCACCATTGATTATTTTGGTCTTATGCAACAATATTTTGTTTTGTTCTCATGGTTAAGTAGTTGAATTAATAAAAAAACACTCTCAACAACTTTTAACCCATGTATTACATATATTTATGTGATGTTGAATTTTTGTTAGAGTGAAATTGGAATAATTTTTTATTTTATTTTTTATTATGATACATTTTAGAAAGCTATGCATAACCAAAATATCGATGGATTAGTAGATTAAAACCAAATACACTTTAAGTTTATTGATTTGAGATTTTATTTGTGAAAATATTTTAATTTGTTATTACATGGGAAAATTGAAATGTAAGGTTATAATTTGGGTGCAAGAGACATATAATAATAATAATAATAATAATACAATTTTAAGGTCACAAAGTTATATGGAGGCCAAATTGACATATGGAACCTTCTTATTTATGGAACAAAGAATGCACTTTAGGAATGCATTCCACATAACAATTTCGTTTCTTAGTTTATGGAAGTATACATACCCTACCCCCTTAGTATTCAAACTTATGACCTTACAATAATAATATTAATAAACTTTAAAATAAAAAAAACAATATTTAATGAAAAATCTAATTAAAGTGTAGAAGTAAATTTTTAACTGTTTAAAAATAGATTTTTGATTTAAAAAAATTGAATACCTTTATCATAGTTTTACAACAACACTCTCAACTTGTATAAACAAGTACTCTCTAGAAGTTTCATATAAAAAATAAAATATAATGGTCAAACCTTGGTATGATAAAGAGTGTAAAATTGCAAGAAAAGTCATCTAACTAGTCCTTAAAAAGATCACAAGATAAATAGTTACAAATATATTATATAAATAGAAAACAATAGAAGCTTTATACATTTTTGAAGTCAATCCTAAAAAAATTATATAGGTAATTTATAACTCATAAAACTAAATAAAATAATATGATTTCCTTGAAGGATTTGGAATTCATACCTTAAGAGCCATTATGAATCCCCTAATATCATGGACAACATTCAAACCCTTATTATAAAGGAAGAGATTTTTACTTTAGAAAAAATAGAGTTTGATGTTAAATGACCCGCACAAGGGAAATCTAAGGACTTCAAATGCTATTAAGTTATATTCTTAAAAAATGGAGGATTGCTCCTCATCCCTCATATTCACAAGCTTGTCAATCTAGTAGTCAAGGAACGTTTCCCTAAACCATGGATTCAAAGCCTCATTGTTCCTATTTTTAAAAGTGGGGATAAAAACAATCCCTCTAGTTATAGGACCATTATGATAAGCCATCTTCTAGCCAAGTTATATGGAATTATTTTGAAAAGAAGATTATCATATGGTTAGAAAGTCTAGAAAAAAAGGCCAAAGGACAGGTTGATTTTAAAATCTTTTATTGCATTGTGGACCACCTAGTTTCACTTAGGATCGTCATAAAGGAATTCCATAATAATAAAACCAATCTCATGTGTTGCTTTTTTGACTTCAAGAAATCATTTGAAATGGTACCTCAAATTAACCTTTTGGAATCATAGATTAGAAGAGTTAAAGATTCCATTTGAGTTGAGAGTTGCTGCGATAAGGTTGTATGAGAATGTTAATGTTGAGTTCAAGAACACTTAAGGTTGATTAGAAGAAATTAATTATAATATGGGAGTTAAGTAAGAATGCCCCTACCTTTTTTGGCATTTATATTGACAAGTTAAATACATGTTTGGAAAATACAAGTTATGTTGGAACCACTTTAGCTGGAATAGTCACCATCCTTTTTTTAATTTTTATCTTGGTGATATTTCTCTTATCGTGAGGTGTCCCTCTAATATCAACAAGCAACTAAGAATTCTCAAGGATTTGTGTTCTAACATGGGTATGATAATAACATTGAAAAAACAAAGGTTATGATTATCAAATCGAAAAATACCACTTACGCTAATTTTGTGTATGACAATAACAACTTAGAGGAAGATACTTTATACAAATATCTCAGAGTCGACCTTCATCACAAGCTTAATCATAACTATAACATTGAGAAAAAGATTAATGGAGGATATACATCCTATTTTGGTTTTGAAAACAATTGTAAATCAACTGACTTCTAGTTGTGGGAAAAAAAAACTCATTTTTGGACTCTTGTCATTCTTGTTATCTTATATGGATGTGAAGTTTGGAGTTGTAGAATCTCCAGAAATTTGTGGAGAAATATCGAGCAAAATCAAAAGTATTTTATAATATATAATCTTAAAATTAAAAGCAACACCCTATCCTATCCTCCTCATATAAGTTGGTCTTTACCCATTGAAAGTATAGCTATCACTAGGTAACTAATGTACATGCACCCAACAACTAGCATGAAATAAAATAAGCTTCCTAAGATTGCTTCAAACTCTAGTCAAAGTCACTTGTGGCTCAATAAGCGTTGGCATAAAGATGCCAAGTCTTCACTAAATCATTGGAGAATAAAGGAGGAGGTCATTGCATGGAGTATTGATATGATTAAAGATACTACTACATCTAAATTTAAGGAGAAATTGTGGTGCGATAAAGAATTAGATGATAGGAGAAAATTAAGATACTATGAAGAGGTCATTAACCATAATCTAGAAAATTAGAAGTATCTTTATGTTATAACCAAGGTAAAGAAGAAAATCAACATTGCTAAAATAAGAACAAATTTGCAATTTTGAGATATTGAGAAGGTGGAGGATGAAGAACACTTTCTCTTAGAGCGCCCACTTATGTCCATATTAAATTCGAATATTTTATTGAGAGTATAGCTATCACTAGGTACCTAATGTACACACACATGACAACTAGCATGAAAAAAAAAAAAACTTCTTATGATTGCTTCAAACTCCAGTAAAAGTCACTTGCGGCTCCAGAGGGGTTGACATAAAGATGCCAAGTCTTCATTGAATCATTGGAGAATAAAGGAGGATGTCATTTCATAGACTATTGATACGATTAAAGATACTATTACATCTAAATTTAAGGAGAAATTGTGGTGCGATAAATAATTAGAGAATAGGAGAAATATTAAGATACCAAGGAGAGGTCATTAACCATAATCTAGAAGATCAAAAGTATCTTTATGTTATAACTAAAGTAATGAAGAAAATCAACATCACTAAAATAAGAACGAACTCTCACAAGCTCTATAGTGAAATAGGGCATTATTGTGGGATGAAAAAAAATGTCATTTTTGCAATACTAAGAAGGTGGAGGATGAAGAACACTTTCTCGTAGAATGCCTACTTATGTTCATATTAAATCCCAATTTCAAAATATTTGTAACAATATGAACATTCTTAACCTTTTAACTCATCAAAAATATGGAAATTGAGGAAAGCTTCATTTCTAACATATAAATAAAATTCTAAAGCAATATAAGTAATTCCCTACCATTTATTCCTAAAATTCCATAAATCAAATCAATCTTGTCCTCATCATTAATATTTAGTAAATTTAAAATTAATTATTATAATGAATATCAAAATATTAACAACATTTAATAGTTTTAATATAATATTAACAAAACCATTCATTAAGAGTTTACCATATTAGTTGCGAAGAGTTGTTGAGGTGAAGAGGTTAACAATCATTCCTCCCATCTACATAAAAATTATTGACACAATCATCATTAATAGAAAAAACTATATTAACACAGGATATTAACATTCCCCTCAGCCATGGGACAGACAAAACCAGACCAGACCAAAATACAAATGGACTTGTCTAACTGTTCTATGAAATGTTTTTTTTTCCTTGAATCCGACCATATAAATTTGTTTAAAATCCATTTCTGAATGCAAAAATGGATTCAGTATGCTGAAAAATCCGGGGTCACTCATATCATACAATAATAATCACTCAAATATGTGGATCTAACAATTTTTGACCAGATTTAGAACAAATGTCCCCATAAAATATAGCTGAAAACAAATCATTTCATAAAAAGTTTAGACTAAGGCAAATACAAACCATGTAATTAAGTAATTAAATTTTTTAATTGAAACTTCCAATCCAAAACGTATGGATTTTTCTTAGGTCCCATTGGATTTAATTTGGGCTCCTCACTTGGAGCCACGACTAGAATTAAATTATTCTTTAAAAAAATTCACAAGCCATTCCTCAATTAGTATCAGTATCCAGATCTCCATTGATCTTCTTCGGAATAGTCTATCACAGAACATGCTTACAGTTATAAGCATATACAAATACACAACAAATTCCGCAAGGGATTTAGCGGCCATATGGCGGTGGCGGTGGAGGCGGTGGAGCGGGACGATGGGGTTTCCACTGGGAAATGATATAGATTACAAATCAAAATTTACCTAAATATATATTGTATATTAGTTATGAGATAGATAAAGTCAAGTGAAATCCATTTAATTTGTTCTTTCTTTGTAGGAACATTAGTATGGCAAGGCAAGAAATAAATAGTTTTAGTATAGAAGAACAACAAAGGGAAAAGGTTTGATGCATAACCGTGATTAACCATAACTATGAGAAACCATTTTAACTTATGTTTAAGAATGATGGTGTGGAAAGAAGCCTTCAGTTATCCACCTCCATGTGTTTGGATGTGTTTCTTGGGCTCACATTTTTGATGATTGCAGAAAGAAGTTGGATGCAAAGAGTCATGCTTGCATCATGATCGACTACTCTAAAGAGTTGAAAGCCTATTGACTGTTTGATCCTGTCAAACGAAAAAATTATTATCAAACTAAACATATGGTTTGATGAGAAGTCTTCTGGCATCAAATTATTGCATGCCTCCTCTTGATTGCTATAGGACGATCCCTTTGATGTTGTTTCTGACTCTGGTTCTCCTGTTCCTTTCTTTAGTCCTTTGACTGGAAAATCGAACTCTGTTCATGTCTCAATTGGACCGTCGACCTTCGAGTCGATCAGTCCGTTGATATCTATTTTGATTGGTCATCTTAGTCAACTGAAACTGTTTTGACTTCTAATCGACCTGTTATAGTGAGAAATTGTTCACCCCTTTCTTGTCTACCCAGATGGGATGCCAAGACAATTAAAGCGGTTGGATCTGATGCTGGTGATATTTCCTCCGGACGACAAACTTGAATTCAAAAGCAACATGCCAACATTGCATTGATGACTCGTGTACTTGAAAATTTTGATCCCGTTACCTACTCAGATGCTCAAGGATAACATGAATGGGAACAAGCTATGCAAATAGAATTTGATTCTTTGTCTAAGAATCACACTTGGGACTTAGTTCCCTAACCACAAAGAAATAATGTTGTGAAATGTCGATGGGTCTACAAGACCAAATTTACCTATGAAGGTATTGTTGAGCGACATAAAGCACATCTGGTTGCGAAGGGATTTTCTAAACAAGAAGGTGTCAAATACACTGAGACCTTTGTTCCTCTTGCAAAGATCAAATTTGTTCAACTTATTCTTGTTAATATTATGGTAGCTGCGGGAGGTATTTACCCCCACGTGTGAACCTGACGAGAATAGAAGACTCCGGGAAGCAAGAGAAACCCTAATGAGTTGGCTAATAACCCTAGAAGCCTC
>ML808324.1:64102-74484 GCA_009831015.1 Picea engelmannii | reverse complement strand
CAATAACAATACAACTATATAATGAGGGTGTCTATATCCCGTTTCCCTCTTGCGCTCTAAAACTGTCTAATCTAAGCATTAAATTTTATCTACCTACATTAACTTTGCATAAATGCCTCTATCTACTTTAGACGAGAGCAGGACGCTCAAGGTCTGATTACAATGCTCCTCCATAAATGTGAATACGCCTCTATTAACTATCCCATTAATTATATGGCGCTTTCAAACTTCAAAACATTTCAACAAGAAATGTGCTGGCGATGCTCCTGCATCAATTTTAAAATTAAAAAAATTATATAAAAAAAAATTGATTAACATTTAAAAAAATTAAAAAATGGGTTTTATTTTAAAATTATAAAAAAAGAGTTTGATTGTAAAATTTTGTTGGGAATTGAAATGGTGTGAAATGTAAAATTTCAAAACTTATAATTGAGGGATATTAACTTTTAGGAGTTTAGGTAGAATAAAAATATTTTAGGATAAGTGAAGTTCCCAAAATATAAGGGAAATAGTATAGATTAGAAATAAAGATTCATGTAAATATATATGTAATAAAAATATTTTACAATAAGTGAAGTTAGCAAAATAGAAAGGGAAATGATATAGATTACAAATCAAAATTCATTTAAATATATATCTCATATTAGTTATGAGATAGATAAAGTCAAGTGAAAGCCATTTAATTTGTCCTTGATGTGTAGGGACATTAGTATGGTAAAGCAATAAATAAATAGTTTTTAATATAGAGAAGAATAACAAAGGGCAAAGGTTTGATGTACAATCATGACTAATCATAATTATGAGAAACCATATGAGAAATCATTTTGACTTATGTCCAACACTAAAAACATATATACCCTTTACTCTACAAGATATTAGAGTCTCAAACATCTAATAATTACACACATAAATGTAGATAAAGTAAACTAAGAACATTATCATATAATTTTTTGAAAATAGATTGGATTATATGAATTTGATCTCTTTTCCTATGATATATTGTTATTATTAGTTGCTATTGAAGTACTTTTGATATTGTACATGAGGGTACATGCTTCACTCATGCTCATGAGGGTACATGTTTTTGTTTTGTTTTTTGGTCATTAGTGTGTATCAAAATAATTTGAAGAAAAATATAAGTAACTTGTTCTATAAATCATTTATTTTTTCAAAATCGTGTGTGTTGTAAGGAGTGAGTAGTTCATATACAGTTTCATGTGCAGACAATTAAACAAGTGTTAATTATGTAAGCATTTTTTTTATAAAAATGTTTTTGCATTATTCCACTTTTTAATGGTTTGTTCTAGTTATCATTGACTATTTTTTCTTTAATTAAGTCTGAAATTAATTTATTGCACCATTGCTACTAAAAAATTCATGATACATTAGCATTGGTTCATTTTTCTATAATGTGAGTCAAAACAAAACTACTACACCATTACTAACAAAAAGTATCGTTAGACATAAATTGATAAAATATGATCATGAATAACAATAACCATCAAATACCGCATGGTCTCCCGTGGTTTCTATGATATGCAACTTGCGCGGTTCTCCGTCTCGTAATTCACTTCCAGCCCTGTGTTTGATAACCTGACCATATTTATGCCAATTGTGGTTACATTCGTAAGTAGCTTGGTCCAACGATGGTATGAAGGAGGTGTGAAGGTAAGTCAAGGGGGTGTTAAACGGGGGTCCCTTCCTTCGTATGCAAGGTGGGTGGTGAGTCAGGTAGTAAAGAGACTTAACCTATATGGGCGTAGGTATTCTACCTGACATAAAATGATTGGGGTGGGTGTGAATATCTGTACTTATAATACTTCGGGAGCCAATGAAACTATTTTCGTGAAATTCAATTGTCTCAATTCCTGAGCAAAAAGAAGAATCTGCTGAATGAGCGGAGGAAAGGACACAACGGGGGATATATGCAAATTAGTAATTTTGCTTGTGAATCTATTTACTTTGTTCATAGATGAAGCTCTATATGCATATGATAGCATTTTCCCCAATATTATTATTATTATTATTATTTTTTTTTTCCAAAAAGAAGCATTTTTCAAAAAGGCAAAGCTAAAAGAGTAGATATGTGAATATGTTTGCATGAGGTCGTCGCTCAAAGAAATATGATATCTTTGATGTTTGTTGCATGGATGTTGGAGGGGTAAATATTGAGAATGGTTGAATGAATTCATATTCAAATTTGCATTTTGCAGTTGCTCAATAAGATAAGATGAGAGGTCTACATACACGAGGGGAAAACATGAATGAGATTATTGAATGAATAATATTAAGGGTTATGGAAAAGAAACCAATCATGACCTAGTAAGCAAACATACTAGCTTGAAAAAATTAGAGAAATGACATAATGAAGACCCATGGGACATAAGGATATCGAGCATTGCAAATCTATATGCTACAACAATCACACAAAAAGCAACTAAATAGTAATTAATAAGCACCCAAAAAATAGATGGTTGTGTTTTATGTGTAAACTATAGAGAATGGTCCAAAAACAAATTTAGATGAAAGTAAAATGGTAGTATGATACCTTACTATTTTCCAACTTGATTTTTTTTTGAGATTGTTATAATTGAATGAGTAACTTATAGAATATCCTTTTGTGAATAATGTATTCAAAGTGGATATGAAATCAAATATTATAAAAAGAAAAATAGGAAGTTTGAGAGCTTACAAGCTAGAAGGGAAGTCCAAATGGACAAAGCACATATGTAGATGCATATGAAACTATTTCTTCAAAGTGATGATATCCATTTTCAATGTCCCTTTGCTTCAAAATAATTCTATCCATAAAATTGTATGGTAAATTGAAACAGTGAAACAATTATAAAGAAGATGTTGCGAATCTATAAATAATCTTAGAAGTGGAATTGAATTGTTTTTTTCCAAAGAAAAAAGCGTAAATTTTATTCATATAGAGAAAATTTACATTCTGAAGAATGCATGAGAAGTCATGCATTTAGTCTAGCTAGCCTCTATCAACAAGCCATTATGTCCTGAGCAAGTTAGGAGAAACCAACATCTAAATAATACAACCATAAGAGCACGTGAAATAGAGCAAGCTTGGCATATAAAAAAGAAGAATCGAGAGAAACCAATCACAGAACCACAAGTGCGAACCTAAGAGACAAATCCAAAACCTTGCCGAGAGCAAGCATCAGACATAACCCCCAAAGAAGCCCAAGAAGACAGACATACCAGTTCAGAGTGGCATACAACCTCCCAACGATAGGGAGGGAACAAAACCTCGAAATCCAGCACTAAAAAACTAAATCCGACACCAAATCCTTAGAAACAACAAGACAAGGCTCTGAATATACATCAAACCATGAACGAACCAACACCAAAAAATGGGAAAAACAAGAGAAGGAGTGAAAGGATGTAGAGGAGAGTCCACTCTAGAAGAAAAACACCAACATCAAGCAATGGCATCCTGGACGACCAAAACACCAACATAAGCAAAGGCATAAGGAGAGGGCATGAGACACCAGGGAAAGCCCCAATCGCACCCACCAAAACTCCACCGCTGACATCAACACTGACAGAGAAATGAACAACCTGAAGATCTACCAAGGGATAGAGCCCTCGAGAAAAAGCTGGAAAGATCCACAACCATCAAGGAAAAAAGAGAAACATAACCTAGGAGATTTAATGCCAAGTAAGGCCGAGCCACACCACTGAAGGATTGACGCAAAAGCACCCATCGACAACAACATGCACCAACATAAAGCTTATTCCACAAAAGGCGGTGGCTAGGGTTACCCCATGCCCCGCACCATTTTTCTTGACCGATACACATCACAGTGCAGAAGAGAAGCTTGGAACACAAAACCGGTAGTCGAAAAAACGTAGATCCGTCAGACCGTCTCTCCAGCGGACTCAACGCACACCACCCACACCATCGTCCGCCCACGACTATGACTGTAGTAGGATGCGGCTAGGGTAAACCCTAGCCACAACCCATGTCTATCTTTTCTTTATCGACTATTTCAAGTGGAATTGAATTATTGTATAGACATTTGATATATAGTTTTCTCTTGTGCACAACCCCTTCAAATATGCCAATAACATGCAAAATGTAATATGTATACTACAAGTGAATCTAGAGTACCATGTTAATAACGAGTCAACCTTATTCGTGTGATGAAAAAGTTGTTTGGAAATGGTCTAACTTTCAAAATTGTAAAAATGAAACTCGAGAAAGGTGGCGTGATCTAGATCCATGATCTTGTATAACACATTAAGTAGAGAGAAGATTAAACTTGGCGTAAGAGGTTTGTAATTGGGAAATGTATATGTGTAAATGGGAAGAGAAATGCATGATGGAATTTTGAGATCTAATGAAAATTGTTTGAAGTTTGATAAGCTTTGGGAACTTCTCCAAAACATATTGCAAAACATTTGTATCCATTTCCAATGAAGAAAAGTGTTTTAGACAAATATGAAATGTATGTTAGAATTAGTGAAGAGAAAAGTGAGTTTGAAGAGATGGAATTAGGTAATAAATAACCAATAATGAAAGAAATGTTTTAGTTATGAAGTATGTTCATGTTTTATGCAGTAGCAATTATGATATTATGAAGTATGTTCATGTTTTACGCAGTAACAATTATGATAAAACAAAGGAAATATGTGTTAGGTTTTTGTAAACTTGACATTTCAATCCCAAAACTGGGATCATCCTCAGGAGTTTGTTTATCTCACTAGTTAGAAAATATTTTTTGGATAATAAATACTAATCCAGTCTATAATGCATGTCAAATTTTTTACGACCGACCATATGTTAATTGCTTGGATTATTATTATTATCAATAGTATTGAGATTGTGCAGGACAAGCTTCCTAGTTTCACTCATCCTTAAACCATCATATATATTTAGATTGTTTCGATTTAGCTCAATTTCTATGGCCTCCCATATTTTCCTTTTCCAATAATGTCTCGGTTTGGCGATGATTTTGGTATCTTCAATGCATATGTGGTGCTCTGTGTCTTGATATTGTTCAACTAAAGATGATCTTTTTATTCGGTTATGTCTAATGTCAATGCAATGTTCATTTATTCTTACTTGAAAGGATCTTCCCGTTTCAACGATATATTGTTTACCACACGAGCATGGGATAGAATATACTTTTGTTGTGGCAAACAACAACCCCCCTCTACTTTTCAAGAAAGTAAAGGCACCCCCTTATTAATTTTGGTAATGTCACCTTGATTTTTTCTTGATTTTATATTTTTAGTGTCTTTTATGTCTTGTTTGTCCTTTTGACATTCTCATCATCTTTTTCTCTTCGATATCTTTCCATTGATATGGTTTGTTTTATTTGATTTTCTTATATAGTCATGTAAATATTTTATTATTTAGGTGATTAGTTTGGCTTTCATTAGACATTATTAAATCACAACAACTTCGTTAATTATTGGAAATAGTTTTAATACGAATTCCTCACATTCACTTTGTTCTAAACCAAGATTATGAAGAATATTTTTATCATTCAATAATTAACATGTGATTCTAAAATGTGGTTTAATTGGTTGATTTAAATTTGCTAACAATTGAGTGATTATTAATTATTTTGGAGTTAATTTCCTCAAATTTGCATAATATCCTCAATTTCAAAACATAATGTCCAGTTAAATTATAATATGCGATATCAATTAGATTTGATTTTATTTGAAGATCTTGTAGTTTATATTTTAATAGATTTTTTTTATGAATTTGATTTATTTTTGCTGCAATTCAACTATAGTCTCCAAAATAGTTCATTTAGTTAAAATTATTCAAGGTGTAATAATTGGGTAAAATCTATTGGAAAATTCGTATCATTTTCAGGAGACGATCTTCTAGCTTCTTTTCTGGGAAAACAGTGTGGAACATATTCAAATTGAAAACCCACTTCCCAAATTGGGTGGTTTACCTTCCTTGCGGGCCGTTTCCTCAGAAAATGAACAAATTGAGAGAAATATTACTAGATTCAAGAGGGAGTTTTCATAATTTCTGTCCTATCAATTTTTAGGAGGTGAACTTCCAGATTCATTCCCAGAAAAACAGTGAGGAATTTCAGGAAATGGTTGAAAAACCACTTCCAAAATGAGTCTATTTACTTAACCTCCATAATATTTTCTCAGAAAGTGAAGATATTTGGAGAAATCACGACCTCAGTGAGTCAGACTAGATTTCAGATCAGTTTCAAGAGGCTAACTTCAAACTTAGATTCTGAGCAAACAAATAGGAATATGGAGAAACAGTTGAAAACCCACTTCATAAACAAGGTCAATTACCTTATGCTAAAATTATTCTCCCAGAAACTCAGATTTTTGGGAGAAATATTATTAGGAAGGAGGTGGACCAGATTTGTTGTTACGTCAACTCACAGGAAGAAAATTTTCAGGTTTATTTTCAGAGGATCAGAGAGGTATTTCCCAAAATGGTTTAAAAACCACCTTAGAAACAGACCCATTTACCTTATCATAAGAGTATTTGTGAATCCGTTGAACTGTTTGTGAGATATGATGCATTTTCTGGGAGGGTTTTGTCCAGAATTAGTATTTTGCAAATTTTGTAATTGATTTTGTTCCGAATTCTATAGCTGATTGATGGGAAATTTTTCCCTGACTAAAGGGGGATTCGACCTGTAGGAAAATGAATATATAAAAATTTGTTTATTCATGAGTGTAAGGGCTTCCATATCTGAAACTGGAGAAGATTGTATGACAACATTTGAAGATAATAATAATAAGTTTTCATTTCATTACACTGTTGTATTTGATTTGCAGACTCATTTCTTTGATGATTGTTTTCATTTTGGTTTGAATTTAGTTTCGTTAGTGTGTTGACAATTGATATGAGCACTATTGCTGATCTTATTTTTTTTTTTTAATGTTGGTGAATGCTTTATTTAAAACTATCTTTGGAGGGCTGCACAAGATTTGAACGAAGATTGATTGTGATTTCATGGAGATTAGTTTGTAGTGATTAATGACTATTTATTGATCATTTTCAAATTTGTCTTGATTTCTTTTATATTGGATTAAAATGAACTATTTCATCAGTTCAATATAAATCTCACAATGAATTCATTTTACATGATTGTATTTGGGTATATACATGAGGTTTTTGATAACTATTTATCAGAATTATTTCATTGTGTATTTGATTGAACAACCTATAAATCCTTGAACTATTTTGATGATTTGTAGGTCCATCTTAACCCCAATTACAATTACAGTCCTTCCCTCTTCTTATTAGATACTCTTTCTCTTGATTAGGAGTAAGCCTATCCTTCTCCTAATCAAGATATGATAGATTAGATTTCCTTTCTGTCATATATTAGATTTGCATTTTTTTAAAGTTTCCCTAAGCAAGAGAAAACCCCAGCGTGGATTTGCTGAGCCCTTATTTCAATAAAGGATTTCCTTCTTCAAGCAGTTGCAAGAAGGAAATTTCTTCTCTTCTATTCGCCGATAAAAGCAAGTAACATTATACATTAGCAGATGCAAGGTCATGTATGTATCTTTGTACACATAGTTTAGATTAGATTAATACTTATATTAGGCTAGTCTTAGGACAAGGGTAACTTGAGACCCATAGAACCAGTCGACATCACCATTTCAACGGATAAGGGTCTAATTGGGACCCTGACCGGTTGATCTCCCTATGATGTTGAACATGGTCATTTTTGGTCATCAACATTTTTGGCACTAGAAGGAGGACCACCGACGAGTGTGCATAATAATTTGATTCTTGTTTGAGCTATTGTTTTTATTTTTTTCATTTCTTTTTAATGGCTCCTAAACTTCCTATTTGGAGTTGTGTATTTGGTAAAACATTTTGCAACACTCCAACAAAGGTAGTTAAGCACTTGTCGAAGGTAAAATTCGATGGTAAGAGAAACATTTTTGCATATGATCATGTTTTACAATTTCTGCATGAGAAAAATTTATGCATATGATCTTTCAGCCTTGCTTTCCTCTTGCACATGAAGTTGAAGAAGAAATTAGTCTCAATGATGAATAATTTGAAGATCCAATCGAAGTCGCCCTAGCCTCCATTCTTCCTACACATGAAGACAAAGATATGGTCATTTTTAGTCACACTGATGGTCATATGAAAAAAACCTTGGACATGGTTGATGAGAATATAAACACTTCATACACACTGGGAGACACACATGGGATTTTGGTCGTTTCATTTTTTATAGAGACACAATTTACGACAGTGAGGATAGCTCTCAAGAAAAAGGGGTTGAGTTGTCATATTCAAAAGACTGGTCTTCATGCATATATGATTCAAATGTTTGGAAACTTGATGATGATATGGTTACAGATTTGTTCCGTCCATTCGAGGATGACCTGTCGCAACATTTTCAGGGTGATTTTCTGTTATCCCTTGGGAGTTTTGATGCAAATCCTTTTGGAGATGTAGACTTGTTCTATGAGGACTTTCGACTACCTTCATCCTCAATTTTAGGTGAACACCAGAATGTGGCCATCCCATAGGAATCAAAGGCTCACTCTACAAAGAGAAATTATTTTCACCTTGGGGATTTTTGTGAGGATTCAAAGATGAAGAGACAATGTTTTTCTAGACCTGAGCCTGTCCCTTACCTCATTTCTTCTTCTCAGGGAAATCATGGGGTATTCTTGGGATCTCTCATGTCTTCTCAGTATTCAGGAAGCAACAATCATGCTAATGGGGATGAAGATGGGCCATCATCTACATATGGTATCCCTCTTCAGAGATGGATTGATTGAGCTTGTGGCTATCCTTTCAGGCAATATTTTCGGGATGATCAAAATTGCATCTACTCTTTTCAACAATATTTCCTCAGGCTCCCACCCATCTCCATGAGTTTCATTTCATTTCATTTCATTTCATGATTATATGTCTATTTATGCTCATAACTATTTTATGCTTGACTTATCTTTGTTGTACTACATGATTAAGCATAGGGGGAGATACCTTGATGAGATGATTAGGTGGTTGCACTGGTCATATGACTTTATCTGACATTTCAATACCTAATCTTCAGGGCCTCAGGTAAGTAGGTAGGTCATCTTGCTTCCTTGCATTTGCATTTTGATTTCTCATGGTAGTTAGTTGCATTTCATGTGATATTTTTCTCTATTTGCATATTGATTTCATCATGTTACATATTTAGTTTAGAAATTGTTGAAAAAATACTCAAAAATTTCTTTTCTAGATTAGTTGTTATTTTTGAGATTTGATTTTGATATATATGGATGAAGGGTGATAAAACCACCCTGTATTTTATGTGTGCATGTTTTAGTGTAGGCACATGTTTGGCCAGGAGATGTTGAGGTTCTCATGCACTCTATAATGAGTACATGTCCCCAAGTAGGAACTAGATGTTATCCCCATTTCTTAGGGATAACTAAGGAGATGATGTATTGAGGCCCTCATGTTGTAGACATAGAGTACCGAGAGACATATGGATGACAATGTCCGCTTACACAGACATAGACCCACCTCACCACCACAAGTCTCAGGTTCATCATGAGGGCATCCACCACATCAGCTAGCTTCCAGAAGACATTGGGTCTTACTCCATGAGGTACAAGTCAGGTATTATGGTGAGTTTCATTTCAATATTTGAGGCATTTGAGTTTGTTTCATTTAAAACTACTTTTGATTATGTAACGTCTTCTTGGAGATTATGCTCTTTGCCCTGTTTCACCTTGGTGGTTGAAATTGTGCCCTCGTAAGTGATCACCCGTAGGGTTAGGTTTTCTACTGGTAGGTCCCCTTGACAGGTCTTCATGCCATTCCCTACCACACTTACCATTTTACACACTTCATGCCCTCATCTCCTTATCTTTTGGGATTTTCGGATGTATTGACCCCATAAGGGATTGTCCCTCATTTCATGGGAAGAAGGGACTAAAGGGCAAGAAGCTTGTAGCTGGAAAAAGATAAAATCCAATCATAGACCTTGTAGGTGTGTGCCCATGGATCCTGAGAATAATGAAATGTCTCTCATAAGAAACTGATGGGACCCATAAAAAATAAAAAATACAAAATGTCAACCGAGTTAGAGCATGTGTGGGCAATGTTTTTCATGCTTAGGTAGAATCCCCACACATTGTCTTCAACTTGGGGAAGCATAATGTGACTAGTGTAGAGTCAAGGTGGACATTGTTTTTCATGCTTATGTAGAAGCCCCACCTTGGCTTCAACCTAGAAACATCTTAAAAGAACAAAATGCATAAATGGGCTTGGAAAAAGGTTGCATTGAAAACAAAGGTGCAACACACCCTCTACAAAGGCACCCATAAATGAGACACTACGATCCCTTGTATTCATGAACCCCATGCCACATCTATGTCACCTTATCCACATGTCCTAC
>ML808324.1:33183-43971 GCA_009831015.1 Picea engelmannii | reverse complement strand
CCATCCTTGGGTTCAAAGGACACAAAATTTGGGACAGGATCCAGTATCTCGGCCTCCCTATCATCTCAGGTGGCAATAGAAGAACGCTATGGAGCGACCTCATTGCCAAAATCAAAACCAAAATTGCAGCATGGGGAGCCTATTGGTTAACAAAGGGCGGCAAAGTCACTCTTATTAAATCTGTGCTGTCTGCGATTCCTATTTACCAGACAACTTTCCTCTTAGCACCTCGATCGGTGACTGAGCAGATTTCCAAGATTATCCGAGACTTCTTGTGGCAGGGAGGGAAGGGAAACGATAATAAATTACATCTGGTGAACTGGGAGGTTGTCAAAAAACCCACGACAGAGGGAGGACTACAAATTAGGGACCCTTCTCTTGCCAATCTAGCGCTTGGAGGTAAGATCTTGTGGGCGCTGATAAATGATCCCGCGCACCCGGTGAGCGCCACTCTGCGTGCAAAATATGGGGTCAACAACACTCTTAGCAACCTTCAGTGTGACAGCTCTGCAAAATGTATGCAAGTGTGGAAACTGTGCTGCAAAAGCAACAAGTTTTTCAAAAATTCGGTGTACAGAATCCCTGGCAACGACAAACACACATCAATTTGGATGGATAGCATCACGGGGAGAGAATCCCTGGCAGAAAACGATGAAATTGCAGACCTCAGAGATTGGTTGGAGAGAGCAGGAGTAAACATAATTTATGATCTCTCGAAATGGGATCATCGTGGGGACTGGGCAGGTTGGGATTTCCACGGCGTTCCAGCTCGTTTATCTCAACAACAATCCATGCTTGTTGATCTGCTGGAGGACACTGCCCCAGTCAACAGATCCACTAAAGACAGATGGGGATGGGGCCAGACAGGTGTATACACTTCAGCGACAGGATATAGATCTTTGCAGGCCTCAAGAAACAACAGCCATACTCCGGCTTTTTGGAAAAGAGTTTGGGACCAACTAGCTATCCCAAAAGTGAACTTCTTTTTCTGGACCCTGATGCATAACAAACTTCTCACGGGAGACAATATGGAGAAAATGAATATAATGGGGCCTCACAGATGCGCGCTATGCAACAACAATTTCGAAACAACTCAACACCTGTTCATGGACTGCATCTTTGCCAAAGAGGTTTGGGGCCTCTTTCTTCAGGAGTTCCAGATTAATATTCCACCTCAGAATTCGGTTGCAGAACTTTTTGCCTCTTGGAGTCTAATCTACCCCCAACGCATACCGCCTAAATCTTTCTGGACCAAAATATGGACAACGATGCCCAAGTATGTTTGCTGGCAGCTTTGGTTGACTCACAATCAGTCGATATTCAAAGATGAGCGACACTCTCCGTTGCAAGTAGCGGCGAAAGCTAAATCTTTCCTTCTAGAAGCGACCCAACAACAGTATGCCAAAGAGGACCCTTTGTTACTACAGGAGGAAAAGAGGTGGTCAAGCCCGCTTGTCCCATTTCCGAGTAAGCAATTCCCTTCCCCAAAAACAACCAATCCGGAATGGCGAATAAGAGTTGATGATGAAAAATTCCAGCCATGGTGGAGGACTAAAAATTTAACCACAATCTTCTTTGACGGGGCGTCCAAAGGAAACCCCAGTGCAGCCGGAGCTGGGGGGGTTATCTACTCCCCGGATGGGTCTTCAAAAGATTGCTTCTGCTGGGGGTTAGGACATAAATCCAACAATCAAGATGAAATGTTAGGGCTTATCAAAGCTTGCCTCCTCGCCAGAGAAAAAGGAGTCAAAGATTTACAAGTTTTCGGAGACTCAGAGGTAATAATAAGAAACCTAAACATGGAGACGCAGTTCAGCAATGCCAGCCTAAACAAAATCCTAGACAGACTGAAGAGAGTTTTACTAGACTTCAATTCGTGCAAGTTCTATCATATTTTAAGAAAGTCCAACAGTGAAGCTGATATGTTGGCGAACAAAGGCAACTCTCTCATGAAAGGACTCCTAATTGTTAACGACGAAAGTTATTTTCAAATCCATTGAAAATGCTGTAATCCAAAGCAGCTGCAGCTAGAAATCTGTTTTGTAATAGGGGTCGCCTCGGCAAAGACCCACTTTTCTTCCAGTTAAATAAATCCTATATCCGTTTCTGTTAAAAAAAAATAATTCAAATGTATGGTGTTAGTGTTCAATTAGACCAATTTTTGAGAAAATTGTATAACCTGTATCTTCCATTTTGCATCCTCCCACTCCTTACAACATTGTTGTGCCCTCTTCACATCTCAATATGCAAGGAGGTGAAAAATGTTTATTTTTGGTATGTTATGTGTTTGTTAATTTTCTAATTTCAAATGGAATGGTACATGACTAATTGTTGTAATGTAATGGTGAATAGTTGATTTGTTATGTGTTTTTTTTGGTTTGTTAATTTTTCAGTTAAAAATGAAGTCTTTTGCAAGATGGAGTTTTTTTGAGAGGATAATGGTTTTTTTTTGAAGTTTTTTTTAGAAGAAAATAATTTTTTATTTTATATGTTAAGTCATATTTTGATTAGGATTGAGTGGATAATTAATTGAACAAATTTCCAAATTGAATAAATGATCCATTTAACAACTCAATGCAATAATTGAGAACAACAACACCACCTAACACAATGTAATCATTGCCAACAAGCACTTGAAATATTTGCATATGAAAACAACTTTTGTAGGGATGTTGTTGGTCATTTCCATGACAATGATTACCCAATTCAAATATCCATATCCATATCCATAGCTAAAACACATTACCATGACTACCATCAATAAATGTGGGGAGACATCTCTTTATTTTGAATAAATGTGGGGAAGACATCTCTTTATTTTGGGATGATATTTAAAAAAGAATGTGCACTTATAGTCATATTTTATTTAAAAAACAATTAATCAAGTTTTAACTAAATATAATTAATCTCCATTCAACCATTTTTTATATTGGAAGAACTTTTAAGTGTAAAAGATGCACATCAAATAACAAACTAATGATTTTTATGTGTTATTAACAACACCTCATTATTTTATATATAATCACCTCTTATTTTTATATAATAATAGTTTATTTTTAAGATTACAGTAAAGATATCAAATTGATGTATGAGATCCTTGTTTGTGGAACAAAGGACTTCTAGACCAAGCTATTTAACTGGTAAAGTCTATAAAAGTATAGATACCTTTTCCCATCTGGATTTGAACTTGCAGAATATCACTCATTATTACATATTAATATCTATTCAAATGCAAAATTTAAGATTAAAAAAAAATGAACCACTTATGTCATATATCAGAAGTTCCCAGTTCGAATAGCAGAACGGATTTAGCGCACATATGGCGGAGGCGGAGGGACATTTTGGAACCAACTGGTGCCCCGGTTAAATACCGGCGGAGGAGGGCTAAGCGGCTGTCTCCTACTTATTTTCGCATAATTCTTCGTCATATGCCGTAACTGTCTTATATTTTTGCCTTGCAAAACCCATGGATCCACCTCGCTCTTACTAATTTGGAGCTCGTTTCCTGCAACCACAAGTTCCCGAGAGAACAGAAAATTACTAAAAGGCTAAATAGCAGTCATTTTTTGTAACGTAATTGAGATAGAGATAGATCTTACCATCTTTGGAGTGCCCATGGCAGCCAATGGTTACAGAAAGCAGCAGAAAGAGCAATGTGTATACCAAGCGAACCATTATTAATGATATTACACTTCTCTTCGTCTTCTCCGCAGAGGTAACATGGTGCTATTCGTGAGTTTATATATTGAATGAAGGCACCGCGTTAGACGCGGTTGCAGTCAATGCAATGGCAGAACACGGCAATGCCCATTGACACGATATTTCTTCACACTTCTCTTCATAAAGGCGGCGGTGCCTGAGACGAGGTTGCAGTCAATGCAATGGCAGAACACAGCAATGCCCATTACCAAGTCAAACGATATTTCTTCACCAAATAGCGGGTGTGAATTGTTGTGGATTATAACATGGAAACGTCTCAGTGATTAGGTTCTTTTAGGTCAGTTTCCAATGAACATTTAATTCTCCAACCATGTTAAGGGTTGGTGTGGCTCAGGCCGAGTGCCATCCATGCTCCTGAATCGCGCTTTCTCAAGCCACAGGTTAATCACAGGTCCTGCACAAATTAACAAATAAAAAAAAAAAATACTAATATATTAAATTATTAATACATTAATAAAATAATAATACATTATAATGTATTAATATATTAATTTAATGTATTAAAATATTATAATAATAATATATTAATACATTAAATTAATATATTAATACATTAAATTAATATATTAATACATTATATAAATAAGATATATCTACATAGATATATGGAAATCCTAAATGTATTATTAAAATATTAATATACTATTAAAATAATACATTAATAAAATAGTAATACATAACAAAATATTAATAATGTAATGTATAAAATAAAATATTAATTAACATTAATACATAATGTACAAAATATTAATTAATTATTATATTAATAATGTAAGATATTAATTAATTTATACATTAAAAAATCAATACATTAATAAAATAATAATACATTGAACTCAATAAAATTAATAATACATTATTAAAGTATTAATACATTACTATAATGTAAAAATTAAATATTAATAAATTATTAAAGTAATACATTAAAATAATAGTATTAATATATTAATACATTAATAATGTATTAATACATTATTAAAATATTTCATTAAAGTAATACATTAATACATATTACTAATTAAAGTACTAAGGTGTAATGTAATTTATAAATTAAAGTATTAATACATTAAAGTAATAATGTATTAATACATTAAAGTAATAATGTATTAATACATTAAAGTAATCTATTAATACATTATATAATTAGGATAGATCTTTTTATACATGAATATATAGAAATCTTAAATGCAATATTAAAGTATTAATATAGCATTAAAATAATACATTTGTAAAATAAAATAGTAATACATAACAGAGTATTAATTAAAATGTACAAAGTATTAATTAATTGATATATTAATAATGTAACATATTAATTAATTTATACATTAAAAAACCAATACATTAATAAAATAGTAATACATTAACTTAAATAACATTAATAATACATTATTAAAGTATTAATACATTATTATATTGTAAAAATTAAATATTAATAAATTATTAAAGTAATACATTAAAGTAATAATATTAATATTAATGTTTTAATGTATTAATACATTATATAGAATATTTCATTAAAGTAATACATTAATACATATTAAAGTATTAATACATTTATTAAAAATGGTTATGGTTGACTATGATTAATCATGATCATGGTTTCTTATAGTCATAACTATTAATGACATTATTACATTAATGTATACTATAATCGATTAATTTAATACAATAATATATTTTTAAAGTATTAATACATTATTACATAAATGTAAGGTATAAATTAGAGTATTAATGATAATTAATGTTGAATATAAAGTATTAATCAATTAATACATTAATCATGTAATGTATTAATTAATTAAAACATTTATACAATATTAATTAATAGAGTGCTAAAGTATTAATACAATAAAAAAATAATACATTATTAAAGTAATACTAATAAATAAATAAATTTCATACATTAATAAATACATTACTAAAGTATTAATGCATTAAAACATTAATAAAACATTAATAAGGTGATAAATTTACCTGAATACATTAATATAGTAGTAATACATTTATCTTAATGATGTTAGTAATACATTATTAAAATATTAATAAATAATAATACATTATTTCATTAATATAATGTAAAAATTAAAGTATTGATACATTAATTTATAATGTAACATGTTAAATTATTAATACATTAATTGACAATGACCATGGTTGACTATGGTTCACCATGACCATGGTTAACTTTGGGAATGAAACGTTGACTATGGTTGATTATGGTTGTCCTTCACCACAATTGACTGTGGTTGAACATGACCATGGTTGACTGTGGTTGATCAGGTTTTGTTATGGTTGACCACGCCCATGGATAAACTTTGTTGACCATGTGGATGTGATTATGGTGGGCCATGTTGATTATGTTTAACCATAGTTTACTATGACACTACTGCATTGCAATGCTAATCATGTTTTGTTCATCACATTGTGACATCAGGTTTTGTTTGTCACATTGTGACATTAGTTTTTGTTTGTCACATGACATCGTAAAGTTATGGTCATAAAATTACGATGAAGGGTTTTTGTTTGTCACAGTCCAACAATGGGTTATCGTTGTCCCATTGTCATGTTGAGAAATGTTCGTCTCATTGAAATGTTGGTCTATGTTTGTCACATTGCCACATTCGATTGTGTACATCACATTGTGACAATGGGTTGTGTTAGTCCCATTGCAACATTTGGAAATGTCTATCACAATATGACATCAGGATATGTGAGTCACATTGGAATACGAGGATATGTTTGTCACATAGCAATAAGAGGGGTATGTTCGTCACATTGCAACGTACGTTTATGTTCGTCACATTGCGACGAAATGAATATGCTTGTCACATTGCAAGGACAAGATTATGTTTGTCACATTGCGATGTTACTATGTTTGGTAGATTGCAACGTTACTATGTTCAACACATTGCGACATTTGGAAATGTTTGACAGATTGCAACCTTGGGATATGTGCGTCACAATGCAATGTGAGGCAATGTTTGTCACATTGGGACGACAGGGTGTTGCAGGACACATTACAAAGTCTGGAAATGACTGTCACAATGCGACGTCAGGATATATGCGTCACATAGGAACATGAGGATATGTTCGTCACATTGCGACGACATGGCTATGTTCATCACATTGCAACGTTGCTATTTTTGGTAGATTGCAATGTTACTATGTTCGACACATTGTGACATTGTTATTTTTGGTAGATTGCAATGTTCCTATATTCGACACATTGCAACGTTTGGAAATGTTTGTCACATTGCGACGTCAAGATATATGTATTACATTGTAACACGAGGAAATGTTCGTCACATTGTGAAGATAGGGCGATGTGCGACACATTGCGACCTCTACTGATGTTCATCACATTGCGACATTACTATCCACATTAAGATGACATGGCTATGTTCATCACATTGCGATGTCTGGAAATGTTTGTCACAATTCAATGTTAGGATATGTGCATCACATTGAAACGTGAGGATGTGTTTTCACATTGCGATGAAAGGGCTATGTTCATCACGTTGCGACATTCGTTTATGTTCATCACATTGCAACAATGGGGCTATGTTCGTCACATTGCGACATCGCGATGTTTGGTCGATTGCAACATTACTATGTTCGATATGTACATCACATTGCAACATGAGGAAATGTTGATGTTTGTGACATTGTGACGTTATTGTTACTATCCACATTATGATGACATGGCTATGTTCATCACATTGCGACGTCAGTTTATGTTCGCAACATTGCGATGTTACTGTTTTCAACAGTTCGTAACATTACTATGTTCGTCAGACTGCAACATTACTGTGTTCGTCACTGTGCAACGTTACTAAGTTCAACACATTGCAACATTACTATGTTCATCATGTTTTATCGTCCAATTTTGTTCGTGAGATTGCAACGTTGGGGAATGTTCATCGCATGAGAGGGTTGGTTTGTGTTCGATATGTTAAGATAATGAATTTCTGGCAAAGTTTATATATATATATATATATATATATATATATATATATATATATATAACAAAGTTTTTCTTTTGTGAAAAAGATAGGAACTTTGAACTAATGTGATATATTACATAGAAGGAAATTTAGAATCATATTTTTTCTAAGGACATTGATAAAATATGATCTTGAATTGTAAAATCTATTTCTTACAAATAGATTTTAATATATATATATATAACGGAGTGCTTCCTTTGTGAAAAAGATAGGAACTTTGAACTAATGTGATATATTACATAGAAGGAAATTTATAATCATATTTTTTCTAAGGACATTGATAAAATATGATCTTGAATTGTAAAATCTATTCTTTACAAATAGATTTTAAAGTTACCAAACTTCTCTTCATCATCTCCGCAAAGGTAACAGGCTACTATTCGTGAGTTTATATATTGAATCAAGGCACCACGTTAGACGCGGTTGCAGTCAATGCAATGCCAGAACACAACAAGTAAGTAGAGATTTGTTGAGCTAGTTTTAGGTTCAATGATCTATTCAACCAGGGTTCAATGTTGTAGTCTACCTAAGCAAGTGTCATAGGGCGGGGTGAAAGTGAAATGGGATAAGTTTTTAGGGGGTTTCCTCATTGCAAGTTGGGCTAGGTTGGTTGAAAAGAGATGGTGTAAGAGGTAGGAGAAATTCCTTGGTCTTGGTTCAAACCGTTACAGTGTAGTCTCCCCTGTCTGCTTATTTCTCGCTGGCCGCTTGTTCCCGACCTGAAGTCGGGGCCCGACCATAAGAGAGGATCAAAATCCTATATGTTTTATCTTTGGGTTAATGCATTTAGTCGAGGTCATTTCAATTAGGCACCGTGATTTCTAAGGTCGTCAAACCCTAATATCGAAGGTGGGAAAAAACTTATTATAAAGGTGGGCCACTAAAATCGATGGGTTCAACATGTGGCCTTATGTGTTTCTTCTTGATTGAAGACATGATGTTATGTTTTTGTTTGAATTAAAAAGTGTTTGAGGTCTGGCTCACCATCCATCTAATTGTGTTGTTGATTGTTAGAGGAATGGATCTATGTTGTTTATGTTTTCATGATGTAATCAGACTAATAATGTAGTGTGTTGGTTGGTGGATTTGCTCTTGTCTCAACCAATGGTAGTTTCCTTGGTCAAAAGGGTCTAAATGCCCGTTTCGATGGGTTGATGGGTTTTGTATCATGGCCTGGTGTTTTCGTCTGTTGTTATTTGTGCTAGTGTATCATTTGTGGTTGGTTGTCTGTCTTTCTATGTTCTTTGAATAAGATAGAGTGATTATCAAGGTGGGTAGAGGCCTAGGGTTTAGGGGTAGCTACTCGCTCGATAGCCTAAGGGGTCTGGGGATCTTCCCGTGCCATGTAATAAATCCTTTGTTATCTAAGTTGAGTCTAAGTCTAGTCTAGTGAGTAAGTATCTTCCTTCTATATTGCTTGTTATAGTAATTGTGGACTATGAATGCTATTGTTTCTGATATACTTTCTATTATTGGTTAGATAGTTCTAGATGTATGGTATAGATTTCCTAATGTGCTGATAAGTGAGGTATGAAATTTTATGGTTCTATATTCTTAGAAGATAACAAATTTAATAGTGTGATATGTTGGGTTGGTTCATATCTCACCCCTAATGATGTTATATATGTATAATAATTAGTTTATAGTTTACTAAGTAAGAGTACATGATATTTTTTTAAGCAAGGAGTAAGTAATGAGTTAATTGGATATTTGATTTTCTTTTCTAGTTCTAGATTCCTTCTATACTTTATATTCTTCCTTCTATAGTTTATATTGTGAAGAGATAGTATCATAGAGTCTAAGTTGATTCCTAAGTTACTCAGAGTGATCTAAGTTGAGTTAGAGGATCTAAGGTAGTATAAGTAAAGTATAATATAATTGTTATTAAACAAGAGTAATAAAATAAGAATATTTAACTCTATTACTTTAGTAAAGGGTATAGACCATGGATGAAAACTTGCTAATTCCTGTGCGTTGGGGCTTGAGCCACCCAATCATAGGTCGTTATCCTATCCAAAGTGTAGTTATATCGATATCTCGTTCAGGGGTAGGTTTGTTCATAAAACCCCCATCTATAAACCTAAATACTTATTAGTTCCAACCTACATTTTACCCTCTACTATATTAGGGTTTGATTTTAGTTACAACCTACTACTATTATTTATCCCTCTAAGAACTATTATAGTGTTTCTATTTCAATAGTCTAATATTTTACTAATGGAGGAGTGAGTAAAACGAGAGTATATAATTCCAAGTATAGTCTCTTATCAGACCTAACCATTCCCTACTTGATCACAATCCCCTTCTAACACTATCCACTAAGTTGCTTTGATGCCTATATAGAACACCCCTCTTCTCCTTGTTGTGTCTACCCTCTCCATTCAAATTATACATTGCTAACCTAATCCTACTCAAGCTACTCAACCTTTCACAACTAGCACCATTCATAGTTGATTTTAAGACTAACAAGTAAGAGCTTTAGCAACTACTATTTACACTAACAAGTTCCAACATTCACAGGGGATCTGAACACCACCCAACACCACTAGAGTTACGCCCCCAACACAATTGGTACTTTTATCCCTTCCACAAGGGATTGAAATCACACCCAACTACTCACTACCCAACAATGGAAGCACAACCCTTACATACTTTACATACATACAACCCATACTTCAAAGATAGTTCAGGTAAGAATCATTCCACTTGACTGTAATGGGGGTGGTAAATCTCAGGAAGTGAGGAACGAAGTTGGGAAGGGGTTAAATACTTCCCCAAAAACTTCCCAGCTTCGCTCCTACTGTTGATGGAGGGTTGGAAGGTGTGGCTATGTAATAGGTGGGGTAAGGTACTCTGCCCCATGTCTAGGTAGTGTAACACACCCACTATCATTATTTTTAAAAATTTCGGGGTTAAAATCCCACAATGGGGAATCTCCAGAAACCCTCATTAGCGAAGTGCCAATCCCTGGTTCAATATTGGGATTCGGGGTTCCTAATGTCAAAATTCATTCACCCCCATAACTCGCGATCCTCCGAATTCCGATGCGCTCCTTACGCAT
>ML808324.1:8151-19830 GCA_009831015.1 Picea engelmannii | reverse complement strand
AATTTTATTCCCTCTTCGATAATCTACATAATTAATTGTCTATTTGTTTCGTAACAAGTTCCACCATATTCCCCAACAAAATATTTAGTCTAATTTTATTCAACATCACCGTTGATTATTTTGGTCTTATGCCACAAAATATATATATATATATATATATTTTTTCCTGTTGATTAAATAGTTGAATTAATAAAAAAACACTCTCAACAACTTTTAACCCATATAAAATATATTTATGTGATGTTGAATTTTTGTTAGAGTGAATTTGGAAGATTTTTTTTTTACTTTTTAATATGATACATTTTATATAGCTATGCACAACCAAGTAGATTAACACCAAATACACTTTAATGGATTTGAGATTTTATTTGTGAAAATATTTTAATTTGTTATCACATGGGAAAAGTGAAATGTAAGGTTATAATTTGGGTTTAAGAAATAATAATAATATATTATTATTATTATTATTATTCACAAAGTTATATAGAGGTCAAATTGTAATATGAAACCTTCTTATTTATGAGACACGAAATGCACTCTAGGAATGCATTCAAACTTATGACATTATAATAATAATATTAATAAACTTTAAAATAAAAAAAACAATATTTAATAAGAATTTTAAATCAATATTTAATAAAAAATTTAAATCAATATTTAATAAAACATCTAATAAAAAATGTAGATGTAAATTTTTAATTGTTTAAAAAATAGATTTTTGAAAAATAAAATTGAAGAACTTTATCATAGTTTTACAAAAACACTCTGAACTTTTATAAACAAGTACTTTCTAGAAGTTTTATATAAAAAATAAAATATAATGGTCGTACCTTAGTATGATAAAGAGTGTAAAATTGCAAGAAAAGTCATTTAATGAATCCTTAAACGACCACATAAATAGTCACAAATATATTATATAAATAGAAAACAATAGAAGCTTTATACATTTTTGAATTCAATCCTAAAAACGTTCTATAGGTAAATTCTAACTCATAAAACTAAATAAAATAATACGATTTCCTTGAAGGATTTGGAATTCATACCTAAAGAATCATTATGAATCCCCTAATGCCATGGGCAACATTCAAACCCTTATTATAAAGGAAGATATTTTCACTTTAGAAAACATAGAGTTTAGGGTTAAATGACCCACAAAAGGAAAATCTAAGGACTTCGAATGCTATTAAGCTATATTCTTAAAAAAATGGAGGGTTGCTTCTCATCCCTCATATTCACAAGCTCTTCAATCTAGTAGTCAAGCAACGTTTCCTTAAACCGTGGATTCAAAGCCTCATTGTTCCTATTTTTAAAAGAGGGGATAAAAATAATCCCTCTAGTTATAGGACCATTATGATAAGCCATCTTCTAGCCAAATTATATAGAACTATTTTGAAAAGAAGATTATCATATGGTTGGAAAGTCTAGAAAAAAGCGCAAAAGGATAGGTTGATTTTAGAATATTTTATTCCATTGTGGACCACCTAGTTACGCTTAGGGTCATCATAAAGGAATGCCATAGTAATAAAACCAATCTCATGTGTTGCTTTTTTGACTTTAAGAAATCATTTGAAATGATACCTCAAATCAACCTTTTGGAATCATAGATTAGAAGAGTTAAAGGTTCCATTTGAGTTGAGAGTTGTTGCAATAAGGTTGTATGAGAATGTTAATGTTGAGTTCAAGAACACTTAGTGTTGGTCAAAAGAAATTAATTATAATATGGGAGTTAAGTAAGAATTCCCCATGTCCCCTACTTTTTTTGGCATTTATATTGACAAGTTAAATACATGTTTGGAAAATGCAAGTTATGTTGGAACCACTTTAGCTAGAATAGTCACCATCCTTCTTTTTTACCTTGACAATATTTCTCTTATCGTGAAGTGTCCCTCTCATATCAACTAACAACTAAGAATTCTCAAGGATTTGTGTTCTAACATGGGTATGATAATAACATTGAAAAAACAAAGGTTATGATTATCAAATAAAAAAATATCACTTACGCTAATTTTGTGTATGACAATAACAACTTAGAGGAAGATACTTCATACAAAATCTCAGAGTTGACCTTCATCACAAGCTTAATTGGAACTATAACATTCAGAAAAATATTAATGGAGAGTATACATCTTATTTTGGTTTTGAAAACAATTGTAAATTGACTGACTTCTAGTTCTAGGAAAAAATACTCTTTTTTAGATTCTTGTCATTCTCGTTATATTATATGGATACATGAAGTTTGGAGTTGGAGAATCTCCAGAGAATTGTGGAGAAATATCGAATTGTGGAGAAATATCGAGCAAATTCAAAAGTATTTTATAATATATAATCTTAAAACTAAAATCAACACACCCTATCCTATCCTCCTCACATAAGTTGGTCTTTACCCATTGAGAGTATAACTATCACTAGGTACCTAATGTACCGACACCCAACAACTAGCATGGAATAAAATAAGCTTCCTAAGATTGCTTTAAATTCTAGTCAAAGTCACTTGTGGCTGAAGAGGGGTTGGCATAAAGATGTCAAGTCTTCACTAAATCATTGGAGAATAAACAAGGAGGTCATTTCGTAGAGTATTGATACGATTAAAGATACTATTATATCTAAATTTAAGGAGAAATTGTGGTGCGATAAAGAATTAGATGATAGGAGAAAATTAAGATACAATGAAGAGGTCATTAACCATAATCTAAAAAATTAGAAGTATCTTTATGTTATAACCAAGGTAAAGAAGAAAATCAACATTGCTAAAATAAGAACAATTTGTTATTTTTATAATATTAAAATAGAGAATAAAGAACACTTTCTCTTAAAATGTTCGCTTACATCCATATTAAATTAAATATTTTATTGAGAGTATAGCTTATCATAACATGGTTGAATTCTCTCCATCTTGTCCCCATAGGTAACATGCTCCTATTGGAGTTTTCTTACATTGAATCAAGGAAACGCGTGAGAGGCAGTTGCATATGCAATGGCCTAACATGGGAAGCCAAGCCAATGTAAATCTGTCAATTGGTAATAGAAATTTGTGCAGAGACTTGATGCATTGAATGCTTAATCTCGTAAACTACGTCGCTTGTGAGTGGAATGGTGTCCGTTTTTTTAATTTTTTTCCTTCAGAATTGCTGGAGATTCGGACAAACTGCAGAAGTTGAGTTCTCACGGACAGGGTCATAACTCCATCGAACGAAAACCCGACGTTCATGAATATCCTTTAAATTTTTTTTTATTTTTTATTTTTTATTTTTTTTTTCTTCCTGAGATATTTCTTTCTTTAAATTCAAGGAAAAATTGTTAGATTTTTGATTAATTATTTCTATATAATCTTAATGTTGCAGAGATTTTTCAGCATGCTAATCTAATTCTGTATTCAAAAATAAATTTTTAATAATCAAATTAATGATTTTGTACAAATTTATATTATTAGATTCCAATTAATAGAACAGTTAAATAATAACCATGCTTAATCTTTCCATCTATACTGTATAACACCAAAACCTAACTTTTCTTGGTTCAATTATCACATGTTTATGATAAATATATCATCTAGTAATTGTTGTTTTGGTTCAATTATCACATGTTTATGATAAATATATCATCTAGTAATTGTTGTTTTTTAAAGATGCAAAAGTTTATAGGAAATACTTTATTTTTAAAATTTTTGTTGGGATTAGAATAGTTTGAAATGTAACATTTAAAAAATTAAAAAATGGGTTTTATTTTAAAATTAAAAAAAAAATTATGAAAAAAAAGTTTGATAGCATTTAAAAAGTTATAAAATGGATTTATTTTAAAATTAAAAAAATTATATAAAAAAAATTTAATTATAAAATTTTGTTGGAAATTGAAATGGTGTGAAATGTAAAATTTTAAAACTTATAATCTAGGTATATTAACTTTTGAGTTGAAGTAGAATAAAATTATTTTAGGGTAAGTGAAGTTCTCAAAATATGAGGGAAATAGTATAGATTACAAATCAAAATTCATCTAAATATATATAATAAAAATATTTTAGGATAAGTGAAGTTAGCAAAATATAAAGGGAAATGATATAGATTACAAATCAAAATTTACCTAAATATAGTAAATATATATTGTATACTAGTTATGAGATAGATAAAGTCAAGTGAAAGCCATTTAATTTGTTCTTGCTTTGTAGGAACATTAGTATGGCAAGGTAAGAAATAAATAGTTTTTAGTATAGAAGAACAACAAAGGGAAAATGTTTGATGCATAACCATGATTAACCATAACTATGAGAAACCATTTTAACTTATGTTTAAGAATGATGGTGTGGAAAGAAGCCTTCAGTTAGCAATCTCCGTGTATTTGGATGTGTTTTTTGGGCTCTCATTTCTGATGATTGAAGAAAGAAGTTGGATGCAAAGAGCCATGCTTGCATCATGATGGACTACTCTAAAGAGTCGAAAGCCTATTGACTGTTTGATCTTGTCAAACGAAAAAATTATTATCAAACGAAACATATGGTTTGATGAGAAGTCTTCTGGCATCAAATTATTGCATGCCTCCTCTCGATTGCTATAGGACGATCCCTTTGATGTTGTTTCTGACTCTGGTTCTCCTGTTCCTTTCTTTAGTCTTTTGACTGCACAATCGAACTCTGTTCATGTCTCGATTGGACCGTTGACCTTCGAGTCAATCAGTCCGTCGATATCTATTTTGATTGGTCATCTTAGTCAACTGAAACTGTTTTAACTTCTAATCGACCTGTTATAGTGAAAAATTGTTCACCCCTTTCTTGTCTACCCAAATGGGATTCCAAGACAATTAAAGCGGTTGGATCTGATGCTGGTGATATTTCCTTCGGACGACAAACTTGAATTCAAAAGCAACATGCCAACATTGCATTGATGACTCGTGTACTTGAAAATTCTGATCCTGTTACCTACTCGGATGCTCAAGGATAGCATGAATGGGAACAAGCTATGAAAATAGAATTTGATTCTTAGTCGAAGAATCACACTTGGGACTTAGTTCCCTGACCACAAAGAAATAATGTTGTGAAATGTCGATGGGTCTACAAGACCAAATTTACCTATGAAGGTATTGTTGAGTGATATAAAGAACATCTGATTGCGAAGGGATTTTCTAAACAAGAAGGTGTCAAATACACTAGGACCTTTGTTCCTGTTGCAAAGATGAAATATTTTCAACTTATTCTTTCCCTTGCTGCTCGTTTTAGATGGAAAATCCATCAGATGGATGTGAAGAGTGCTTTTCTTCATGGAGACCCATCTGAAGAAATTTTCATGGAACAACCACCCAGTTTTATGATGGATTCTAACTTGGTTTGTCAACTCAAGAAGTCACTTTATGGTTTGAATCAAGCTCCCCAATCTTGGTATTCTAAGATCGACATTTTCTTTCTTCGACTTGGTTTCAAAAATTGTGAATATGATCACATCTTGCATCATGTACTCCATACCAATGGAGATACTTTGATTGTTGTTGTATATTTTTATGACCTTGTCATTATAACAATAATACCGATCTCATTCTTAGATTAATGAAACAACTCGCTGACTCCTTTGACATGACAAATCTTGGTGCTCTGCATTAATTTTTGGGTCTTCAAGTATTACCACTACATGTGATGTTTTTTTCATTTCTCAATTTAAATATGTAATGGATATTTTTACACGTTTTAAGATGACCAATTGTAATCCCTCTACTATTCCTTTTCAATCTGGAGTAAAGTTCACCAAAACTTGTCAAATTCCCACAATCAATGCTACAATTTATCGACAGTCTTATTTATCTTACTCATAGTCATCCTGACATTTCCTTTGTTGTTAGTGTGGTTTCTCAGTGTATGGAGGACGCCAGAGAAAGCCACTGGAAAGAAGTCAAACGAATTGTCTTCTATCTCAAGGATACCACTCATTTTTGTATCAAATATTTTCGTAATTCAAATTCGTTAGTCAGCTTCACCAACTTCGACTGGGATGGTGACACTGATGATCAAAATTTTACTTTTGGCTATGTGTTTCGCTTCAGCACTAGACCGTTGGTGTGGTTGTTCAAGAAATAAAAGGTAGTTTCCTTGTCGACTATAAAAGCAAAATATGGTTGCACTATTCAAGCAGGTATCGAAGCAGTATGGATCTGCCAACTTCTAGGTGAGCTTGGATTTCCTGTTCATACCTCAACTATAATCTATTGTGACAATCAGAGTTTCCATACATTGTTGACAATCTTGTTGCCCATAATAAGATGAAACATGTTGAGCTGCATGCTTACTATTTGAGACAGTTGGTTCATGAGAACATTGTCTCTCTTCAATATTGCAGAACAGATGATCAATTTGCTGATATCTTCACCAAACCTTTAGCTGAAGCTAGATTTATCAAGCTCCGTATTGATGCTTGGGCTTTAGGAAGATGCAATTATGGGGGGGTGTCATGATGAGATAATTTCACCTTCTGAATATCTAGAGACGTGTGCTGATGGGGGGGGGTGGCGTGGGTGTTGGAACATCAAGTCATGATGGTTCATCACACTTCTCCTGGATTTAGTTGGTCGGGTGGTCGACCTACACTTGGAAATAGTCGGTTGGGCAATCAACTAGATCTCTACGTTAGTCGGTTGAGTAGTCGACAAGTCTGTCAATCAGATAGTTAACCAAAGGTTATGATTATCAAATAAAAAAATATCACTTACCCTAATTTTGTGTATGGCAATAACAACTTAGAGGAAAATACTTCATACAAAATCTCAGAGTCGACCTTCATCACAAGCTTAATTTGAACTATAACATTGAGAAAAATATTAATGGAGAGTATACATCCTATTTTGGTTTTGAAAACAATTGTAAATCGACCGACTTCTAGTTGTGGGAAAAAAACTCTTTTTTAGATTCTTTTCATTCTCAATATCTTATATGGATGTGAAGTTTGGAGTTGTGGAATCTTCAGAGAATTGTGGAGAAATATCGAGCAAATTCAAAAGTATTTTATAATATATAATATTAAAACTAAAAGCAACACACCCTAACTTATACTCCTCACAGAAGTTGGTCTTTACCCATTGAGAGTATAACTATCACTAGGTACCTAATGTACCGACACCCAACAACTAACATGAAATAAAATAAGCTTCCTAAGATTGCTTCAAACTCTAGTCAAAGTCACTTGTGGCTGAAGAGGGGTTGGCATAAAGATGCCAAGTCTTCACTAAATCATTGGAGAATAAACAAGGAGGTCATCTCGTAGAGTATTGATACGATTAAAGATACTATTACATCTAAATTTAAGGAGAAATTGTGGTGCGATAAAGAATTAGATGATAGGAGAAAATTAAGATACTATGAAGAGGTCAATAACCATAATATAGAAAATTAGAAGTATCTTTATGTTATAACCAAGGTAGAGAAGAAAATCAACATTGCTAAAATAAGAACAATTTGTTATTTTTGTGATACTAAGGTGGAGAATGAAGAACACTTTCTCTTAAAATGTCCACTTGCGTCCATATTAAATTGAATATTTTATTGAGAGTATAGCTATCACTAGGTGCCTAATGTAGACACACACACGACAACTAGCATGAAATAAAAGAAGCTTCCTAAGATTACTACAAACTTGAGTCAAAGTCACTTGCGGCCCCAAAGGGGTTGGCATAAAGATGTCAAATCTTCATTGAATCATTGGAGAATAAAAGAGGATATCATTTTGTAGAGGATTGATACGATTAAAGATATTATTACATCTAAATTTAAGGAGAAATTGTGCTGAGATAAATAATTAGAGGACAAGAGAAACTTAAGATACTATGTAGAGGTCATTAACCAAAATCTAGAAGATTAGAAGTATCTTTATGTTATAAATAAAGTAATGAAGAAAATAAACATCCCTAAAATAAGAACTAACTCTCACAAGTTCGGGATGAAAAAATTTGTCATTTTTGCAATACTAAGAAGGTGGAGGATGAAGAACACTTTCTCTTAGAATGTCTACTTATGTTCATATTAAATCTCAATTTCAAAATATTTGTAACATTATCTACATTTGTAACCTTTTAACTCATCAAAAATATGAAAATTGAGGACAACTTCTTTTCTAAGATATAAATAAAATTCTAAAACAATATAAGTAATTCCAGAAATTAAATCAATTTTGTACTCATAATTAATATTTAGTAAATTTAAAATTATAATGAATCTCAACCAATTAACAACATTTAATAGTTTTGAGGTGAATGAGAACAATCATTTCTCCCAACTACATAAAAATTATTGATACAATCATCATTAATAGATAACAAATCTATATTAACACGGGATATTAACATGGGACACACAAGATTAGACCAGACCAACTACTTTTTGGCTCTTTTCTGGCTATTTTTTCCTTTTGGTTGTCCTAAATTCAGTGAGGAGTGGTTGAATATGCAGATTTGAGTGGCTAAATTTGTATAATCGAAGTACCCTAAAAATATTCAGCATGCTAAATCTATTTATACATTTAGAAATACAATTTAAACAACAACAACAAAAAATAATGATTTTGTCCAAATTTACATTGCCGGATTCCGACAAAAAAAACCAAAAATAGAATGTTTAGCAAACTCTAACCAAAATACAAACCATCATTTTGTAATTAAGTTTCATAATGGAAACTTCTCATCCAAAACTTGTGAATTTTTCTCACGTCCCATTGGTACTAATTTAGGCTCCTCCAGTCTATCACAGAACGCTGATCCATGAACTTCAAAATGTAAAAAATTATACTTGAAAGATTAAGGATTTGGTCGTGCTTACAGTTATAAGCATGTACAAGTGTTCTCGTTACAAATACACCACAAATTCCGCAAGGGATTCAGCGGCCATATGGCGGTGGCGGAGGAGGCGGAGGAGGCGGAGCGGGACGATGTGGTTTCCACTGGGTGCCCCCGTTAGCTAGTGGTGAAGGAGGGCTAAGCGGCGATCTCCATAGCGGAGGCGGAAGGACACGACGGTACCAATGGGTGCCCCGGTTAGCTAATGGTGCAGGAGGGCTAAGCGGCTGTCTCTTTTGTCTTTTCACATATCTATAATCATACGCATAATTCTCCCGCATCTGCCCTACTTCTCTTATATTTCTTCCCTGCAAACGCCGTAGATCCGCCTGGTTCAGACTCATTTGGAGCTCTTTTCCTGCAAACACAAGCTCCCCAGAAAATACAACATTGATAAAAGAGTAAACAGAAGTATGTTTTGGTAATGTAATTGAGAATAAGAAAGAGCTTACCATCTTTGGACAGCCCATGGCAGTCAGTGCTTGCAAACAGAAGCTGAAAGAGCAAGAAGTATACCAACTGAGTCATTGATGAAGGAGAGCCCATGGCAGTCAATTCCTGCAAACAGCAGCTGAAAGAGAAAGATATATACCCACAGCAGATGAAAGAGCAAGATATATACCCACTGAGGCATTAATGATGGTTGAATTCTCTCCATCTTGTCCCCATAGGTAACATGCTTTTATTTGAGTTTTCTTACATTGAACGACGGAAACGCGTGAGACGCAGTTGCAGTTAATGCAATGGCAGAACATGGGAAGCCAAGTCAATGTAAATCTGTCAAACACATGTTAAAGGGTGTCAACTGGTAATAGAAATTTGTGCAGAGACTTGATGCATTGAATGCTTAATCTCGTAGACTACGTCGCTTGTGAGTGGAATGGTGTCCGTTTTTGTTTTCTTCAAAATTGCTGGAGATTCGGACAAACTTCAGAAGTTGAATTCTCACGGGCAGGGTCATAACTCCACCGAACCAAAACCCAACGTTCATGGACATCCTTTAAACTAGCATACCCCTGAACCGGGGAAAGGAACGCCTAAAACAATAATATTTTTTTAAGTTTATTTTTATAAATATATTATTTCATGGTATATTAATTATGAGTAGAAAAGTGATTTGCTGCAGGTAAAAGTATGATTGATAGGTATTTAGTAGTAAATATTTGAAACTATTTCATATAATGTATAAAAGTATGGACCAAGTCAAATAGTTCATGTATAAAAGTATGATTACAACATAAAAGAATCTAGAAGGTATGCAACAAAGAAGATAAGAGTGCCTCTTCTTTTTTTCGTAGTAAGACATAAGCAACATTTTTCATTTTTTCCATTTTTTCTATAGTAGTAGTGCGTGACATTGCCCCAAAGGTCAAGCCTTGACATTCAATGTTTCCAATGTTAATGGTAGACCTTGTCAAGGTCGTGCCTTGAGATTTATGGGTAGTCAATGCCCATGCCATTTTAAGAGGGATTTGTTTCTTGTTACTCCTTTGTATAGGTCTAATTGGTACATGCTTTGGTTGGGTTTGGTCTCATGGAGGGCCAATGTATTTATCAAATGCCACAAACAACATATGTTGGAAAATTTGGGGGGTTAGTTTCTGGTGCATATACAATTTGCATGACTACTCTGAGAGCACCATTGACTAATCCTGCTTGGACCCATCAATTGCAGGATAACATAACTCTCTGGCATATACATAGCAATATATGTTTTTCCAATTGATCATCATTATGATGGTGTGCATTTGAAGCACCAAGTAATTCCGCGACATTGTGTGTGATTGGCTTATTCAAGGATTGAAGCATGAACTTGTTATGGTTGTCCACAAGAATGTTTGTTGCAAAAAGGTGGATTGAAGAATCAAAGAATTGACATTCTTCAACGGATAAGAATTTGTCAGTGCTTGATTGAAGGAGGTTCCAATCATCAATGGTTGGTGTAGCATTGTGAATGTTGGCTAACAACTGGCAGCAGCGGGCCTGGGTGACAAAGATGCCTTGTTGTCGGAATATTGTTTCTAACTTCACTACAGTGGTAAAGGTTGTCCATAAGCTCCTTCATGGAGTTTCTCCTGCACAAAGAGGTTTGTCCATTACTGGTGGTAGTTGACCCAAGTCACCGACAAGAATTATTGAATAGGAATCGAATGAGCAGTGGTTTTTTTCAGGAAATGCCTCATGCAAGCGACTTTCAATTTGCACAAAAAGTCTAGATCCTATGAAGCTCATATCATCAATTAGAATGCAATGAATATGTTTCATCTCTTCTTGGAACACTATTAGGGACTCACCATGTAAAGGCCTCATGTCCTTGATAGGAATCACGAGTCATGCATGTATAGTGGTCGCATGTATGTTAAATGTTGCAACTCCAGTAGGGGCAAGAAGCAAGAGTGGGCTATGGCCAGAGGGTGCTTGAGAAAATATTGCTTATTTAATGCAATGTATAAGGTAGGATTTTCCTGTGCTTGCAGTGCCTTGGATGATCATCTTCAATGGTTCTTTTGGTTCTTTTGCTTGTAAGTGATGTAGGATGATGTCGAATGCACTGTGTTGATTCGTAGAAAATGTATTTCTCGAAGGAAATAATGGATTCATTTCTTGTAGTACTGTTGTATTCCTTCGATTATTGCTGATGAAGCTTGGTGCAATGTCTAATGTAGCTTGTGATACTTCTAGTTGATCCCATGGGTGGGAAGTGCCAATCTCTCGAAGTCCCAACATATCAAGAGAAGTGAAGTTGATACCTCAATAACACCATATGCTAGAAAAATTGTCATTGAAATTTAAAACTTAGTGATACTTAGGAATAGAAAAATATAAAAAAAATTGTATAAAGAATGAAATGAAATTTAGTGTAATTTATACATCAGTTTT
>ML808323.1:251477-264650 GCA_009831015.1 Picea engelmannii | reverse complement strand
CTCCATAAAAGAAAGCCAGCTTGGGCTAGAGAGCTTATTCAAGATGGAGAGAAATATGGTTTTCCCGAAGGAACTACGAGACAAGTGAAAAGACCAAATCCATTCTCCAGTTATATGACTTTGATGTGTGATCTTCTAGAAGAGGAGTCTACCTGCTCTGAAGAAGCCATTCAGAGAAGAATGGGCAGATGCCATGATAGAGGAATACCAATCCATAATAAAGAACGAAGTATGGGAAATAGTTCCCAGATCGAAGAATAAAAATGGGGTATCCTACAAATGGCTCTTCAAAATAAAACATGTTGCTAATGGAAGTATTGAGAAGTATAAAGCAAGATTTGTCGCTCGTGGCTTTTCCCAGAAGGAAGGCATTGACTATGAAGAGACATTCACTCCTGTAGCCAGATACACTTCGATCAGGACCATCATAGCTCTTGCAGCTAAGAAGAAGTGGAAGCTGGACTAGATGGATGTGAAGACAACTTTCCTAAATGGTGTCATTGAAGAGGAAGTGTATATAGAGCAACCTCAAGGATTTGAGGTAGAAGATAGGAAGTCTCATGTCTGTAGATTGAAGAAAGCATTATACGGATTGAAGCAAGCTCCTAGAGCTTGGTATGGCCATATAGACAGTTTCTTGACGAGCTTAGGCTTTACCAAGAGTAAAGCAGACTCAAATCTCTACTTCAAAATTATGGATAATGAGCCAGTAATCTTACTGCTATATGTGGATGACTTATTCTTAACTGGAGAAGAAAATCTCATTGCTGAATGTAAAAAGAGACTTGCCTCATAATTTGAAATAAAAGACCTTGGCCTAATGCATTATTTCTTAGGTCTTGAGGTATGGAAAAATCCTGAGAGGATCTTCCTTAACCAAGGGAAGTACACGGTCGAAAAGAGATTCGACATGCTGGAATGCAAGCCCATGAATACACCCATAGAAGCGAAGTTGAAGTTGTTGGTCGATATGTCATCAGAATTGATTGATGCCACACTATATAGACAGATTATTGGATCGCTGATGTACCCGACGAACACCAGACCAGACATTTGTTTTTCCATGAACACCTTGAGTCAGTTTCTGGTAGAACCTATATGTGTTCACCTAGTGGCTGCAAAACATGTGATAAGGTAACTTAAAGGTACAATAGATTATGGTCTCAGCTATGATGGAGATCATGATTTCACATTGAGTGGATACACTGATTCAGATTGGGCAGGAAGCGTTGCTGACAGAAAAAACACTTCCGGATGTTGTTTTAGTTTGGGATCAGCCATGATTTCGTGACAGAGTAGGAAGCAATCCAATATTGCTCTCAGTACAGTGGAAGTAGAGTACATTGTCGCATGTTCTGCTAGCTACAAAGCTATATGGATTTGTAAGTTGTTGACCGGTCTATTTGACCTAGAGATGGAAGCAACCATGATCCTATGTGACAACCAGAGTTGCATAAAGATGACAGAGAATCCTGTATTTCATGACAGGTCGAAGCACATAGAGATTCACTATCATTACATCCGTGACATGGTACAAAGAGGAGCCTTGAAGCTCCTATATGTTAGCACGGATGAACAGGTTGCTGATGTGTTGACCAAACCTCTATCTTGTGTAAAGTTTGAACACTTTCGAGATAAGATTGGTATAGTCCAAAAGGACCCTCCCTGAAAGGGGGAGTATATATGATTCCTTGCTTCTGACCTCACTGTTAGACATAAAGAAAGATGATGTGTGTTCCTTGCTTCTGACCTCGTTGTTAGACGTAAAACAAGATGATTCCTTGCTTCTGACCTCACTGTTAGACGTAAAGAAAGATGATGTGTGTTCCTTGCTTCTGACCTTGCTGTTAGACGTAAAGCAAGATGATGTGTGTTCCTTGCTTCTGACCTCGCTGTTAGACGTAAAGCAAGATGATTCCTTGCTTCTGACCTCGCTGTTAGATGTAAAGCAAGATGATGTGTGTTCCTTACTTCTGACCTCGCTGTTAGACCTAAAACAAGATGATGTGTGTTCCTTGCTTTTGACCTCACTGTTAGACATAAATCAAGATGATTCCTTGCTTCTGACCTTGCTGTTAGACGTAAAGCAAGAAGATGATGTGTTCCTTGCTTCTGACCTCACTATTAGACATAAAGAAAGAAGATGATGTGTTCCTTGCTTCTGACCTCACTGTTAGACCTAAAGCAAGATGATGTGTGTTCCTTGCTTCTGACCTCACTGTTATACGTAAAGCAAGATGATTCCTTGCTTCTGACCTCGCTGTTAGACGTAAAGCAAGAAGATGATGTGTTCCTTGCTTCTGACCTCGCTATTAGACGTAAAGCAAGAAGATGATGTGTTCCTTGCTTCTGACCTCGCTGTTAGACGTAAAGCAAGAAGATGATGTGTTCCTTGCTTCTGACCTAGTTGTTAGACGTAAATAAAGATGATGTGTTCCTTGCTTCTGACCTAGTTGTTAGACGTAAAGCAAGATGATGTATATCTTTCTTTTGACCTAGTTGTTAGACGTAAAGCAAGATGTGACTTGCACTAAGCTACCAACTTAACAGCTGTGACATAGAGCCAGTCTAGTAATGTGATGGGCCAGCCTAGTGTTGTGATGAGGTATCATTTTTATACTGATACATATTGATGCAGATGATGATGGCATTCTTTCGAGAATGATGATGCTTCCGATGAAGAAAAATTTCGATGATTTATAGATACGCTAGGCAAGATGATATTGAAGATGATGCTGTCCTCTCTCTCTCGCATGATGCTGCTGAAGAATACCCTTCTTGTTAAGGGGGAGTGTTGAAATAATGTAAATGAAAAGAGTATTCTTATTATTATTGATATTTTATTCATAGGATCAATCCCCATTGTGGATTGATCATGTCGGATATTGTAATAGGACCAAATCCCCTTTTGCAGATTGGTCAAAAGACAATTGTAATAGGCAGAATAAGAAGTCGGCCCCAACAATTAATTAAGAGACCCAGAAATATAATAAAGGTGGGTTTACCCACCCAGATTGAGAAGTCGGCCCTGCTAGTGAAGAGACACTTCACACGTGCCAGAACTTGTATAAATAAAGGAGGCTAGTGCCTCATTTGATTATAACTCACCTGCTCAGTTTGAGAGACAAGTTATGATCTGTTACCGGTGAAGGAGAGAGAGAGTGGCACATATCTTGGGAGAGGACTTTCTGTTTTAGCATAAGATCTCTTGGCATTGTTTTGGCTATTTATATTAAGGAAGTTTTGCTGGGTTTTCTTCCCCTAGAGGGTTTCCCAGGATAAATGTTGTGTCTCTTGTGAATGTGTATTTCTCAGTGATCTTGTTCTTATGTTGCTATTATCTATTGAAATGCAAAGAACTATAATAATGGCATAAACATTAACATTGAGCAGTGCGCTATTCTTGGGATTGCTTCATCCTCTCGACTGCTGACAAGGGCTTCAACTGCGCCTGTACTGTTTCTTCTTGCTGCTTTGCCTCCTAGAGTTGTGACTCCAGTGCCTTCAATTCAAGATCCTCAGTGAGTCGCTCATAAGTCTAGGCACTGCGATCACTTAGATTTTTACATTCCATGGCGAGGGCCTTGATTATCTCAACTGCACTTCGAGAAATAGTTTCTCTTTGATCTCATACATCCTACGGAGTGTTGGGCACTGTTTGTAGCTCCAGATATGCGATTCTCTATTGAAGCTGCTGGATAGATTTCGCAAGCTGCGCTACTTGATGCTCTACTGGTAATTCCACTTTTTGGTCTAAGCCTGTCATAGAGCAAAGTGCTCTGCTGACTGCTTCTTTGAATCCAAGCTGTTCTGCGAGCAATTGCTCTTCAAAATTTGTTTGGAGAGAAACCTTCTCCTGCTACACAACTCGGTGTTGCTCTATGACTACTTTTTGCACTTGCTTTAGGATCTCTATGGCATGTTCTGTTTATTATTATGCATGTCGAAGGCGAGCTTCGATCACATCAGCTAGTTTGCAGAGTTGGGTAGGCTCATCTCCCAACTATGGTGCTTTTGATGGCAGGGGTGTAGTGGATACTGCACGGCTAGATTGAAGGGCCTGCTGTACCCCTCTGAGTTCAACCTCAATTCTGTCATACATATCCTACTACTTGGCTTCATGTTTCTGCAAGACGTCCTGTGAGGCATCTGCTACAACTGCGATGATGAAGTCAAAGTCATCGACCGTGAGCACAGTTCACATCGTGATTTTGATCACTCTTGACTTCTTCTGTGAGGTAGGTTTCATGGGGGAAACCTTTCTTTTCTTCGAGGGATCAACCTCATCAACAGGATCCCTAGACCATGTTACTTTGCCTTGCTTCTGCTAATATTATTTTCCATTGGTCTCTTCTCTATCTACTTTGTCATCACCTCCTCATCCAGGTGATACTGAAGAAGTTGCATCTGATGCACTGCTCAAGTTTTGTACTTCTTCGGTCTTCTTACTTCTATTGGTTCCAGGTGTGTCGTGTTCTTTGTGAGTGGCCTCCAAGCTGCCAATTAGTTCAGGATCAGACATTTCTGCAAGGTCAACAGGGATAAGGAGGTCTGCTAACCAAGCCTTAGTTATCTCGTTGAGGTCCTCCTCTGTGAGATTATAGTATAACTGAAGCTCTTCTTTATGCTCGTCTGCACGCGCAGTGATATAAATGAAATGTCGATCTGTGTGAAACTTCATGAGAGGTCTGAACCAATGCAGGGTGTTCAACGCCATGCGAGGGACAACCTTGATATCCCTCTTCAAATGGAGATAGTACGTGTGGAATATTGCGTTCGACTGCCACTATTTTCCCATATTGCTCAAGCACCAGAGCGTGGTGAACTTCGCAGTGAGTGGTTCAAACAACTCAATGTCCGGGAAGGTCACACCTTCCGGCATATCCCAATAAGTAAACGCTATGAGGATCAAGAGCCAGCTAAAGTGGAACTCATGGCCCTAACCCTGAGCTTTGCGACAATCCAATTCCAGTTGGTTGACTAGGTACTTTTCCCAGTTCATCTGGAGTCCTTCTACACATTTCCCGGTGAGGTCAACAACAAATCCTGTGACCCGTGTAGGTCTTTTCTTTCTCACGAGATTTCCTGCGATTAGATGGTAGGCCAGGTGCACTGCGCCATTCTGGATGGAATCTACCTTGTAGCCTTGCGTCCCCTTTTCTACATCGCCATATGTGTCTTTGAACCTCTGTGCCAATGTGCGATCTGTAGCCTTCCCTGGGTAGAAGTCCCGTGGGTCGGGTCCCTGCATGCTCAATTCGGTGATCCTATCGATCAACTTCGTATCGACTGTGATGCATTGGTCTAGCCATAGATAGCCACCATAGTAACATGATAACAGGATCTTAACACACACATTAACCTCCTGGCGCCTTCCAAAGTGTGGAATATTCATCACATTCAAGAGGGTGGATTGCGCGAGGTTCATAGTCCATGGATGGGGGATTATTTTCAAGTTCTTCCCCTTCGTTTTGGTCAAATACTTGTAAGGAGAAAGCATGTTGTAGTTTTTGTGGTCCCCTAGGTTGAAGTCGCTAAATTTTAATGTCGCGATCTTATCCTGCTGCGTTCTAACTGCACGTATCCCCTTCGGGAGGTACGCAGTAACCATGGTGTAATCAAATTCTCTTGGGACACTGTCACAACTCATCACGCCAACCAGAGGTGGGATGTAGTCGGGCAGGATAGTCAGGATTAAATTCCCATTCACCAAGTCATCTTGATGCTTGGTTCTTTTCTCTGCTGTAGGTCGGGATGGTTTGGATCCATGAGCAATCGATGGGGAGGCTTGCACTTCTCTCGTTGATAAGGATTGAGCTCCAACAAACATCACCTTCTCAGCCATAAGGTCGATTAGAACTTCTTCAACGACTTTCTCTGCGGCGTTGAGCTTGTTCGACATGCACACTTAGATCAGGTAACTCAGGTGGATGAATGAGTTGTCAAAGAAATAGAACAGGTGTCAATCTCAATAAACACAACGTGGTAGCAATGAGTTGGCTAGGATACAATTTTGAAAGGTGTTTTTGGTGCAACAATCGATGCAATAAGTAGACAACAGTGTAATGGATCTCTCCAATGGACGAGAGGCGCGGTCCCAACGGTCTGATGGAGAGATTTCTGGCCATAATTACTATTCTAACCATTTGGGACGTCGGGATAACGGTTATAATGCTTTCAACGACTATATTGCTTCATTGTGGCGAAGTGCTAGGTTGCGCTATTTTGATATCTCAGCGAAGTTCCATTTTTGCAAACCTTCCTTCTACGAAGTCCCTTCTGGAACATTCTGCAACTTTTTTTATCTTTGCTCTCTTCTTACTGAGCTTTCTATCCTTCTTCTCGGTATTCTTCTTTCCATTCTGGTTCTTATCTCCTTTTAGCATAGCAACTTCTCCCTGTTGATGGTCTTTTGTAGGGTTCAAGGATAATACTTCTTCTATGTCTGGGGTAGGTGCTCTATTCTTCGGTGAATCTTATTGTGTTCTTTCAACTTCGGCATCCAAGTTTCTGGTTCTGAACAACTTTGATCTGTTCTCTTGTTCTTCAATCAAGTGCGTTATCCTCCTAGTCATGAAATCTTTTAATTCTTGCTTCTTTTGTTCTAAGACTTCCTCTTCTTTTCTTCTGGCCTGATCTTTCTCAATCCAAGTTTTTCCTAGTAATATAGCAAATGGGGCACTATTCTCAATAACTTTAACAACCTCAAAATCTTCCTCTTTCGTAGTTCCATGAGCACTCATAGATATTTGGGTGAGTCTTCCACATAGGGTTATCAAATTTCCTCTAAATAATCCTATTCCTCCTAATGAAGGAATCATAGCAGACTTTCCCAAAATATCCTAAGTTCTTTATGTCATGATATTCACCTGTGTTTCCTCATCTAGAACACAGTCAATGTCGAAGTCTCCTATTCTTGTTTCTATGCATTCTTTTTCTTTGAAGATCTCTGATAAGTTGATATTTTTGTGATCATTTAGGATGTCTTTCATTTGTAGCAACACATTCTTTGTTTCTTTCTGGGGTTCTTCCATGGTCTTAGTTTCTTGATCTTCCTCAGGGTTTTCTTGTCTCATATTCATTCTTTCAACCTTAGCAATAATTCTAGGGAAATCCAAAACTTCATGATCCATAGCTTGACAACAAAGGCTGGAGACATGCCCTCCAAGCTTCAATTCATTCACCGACTTTGAGGTTGTCACCAATTTATCTACTAGACAGAGAAAATGGATAAGAGTGGATGAAAAGAAGGTTCAAGAGAGGTGATTGTTTCATTTTTTAACAAGCTTGACACAGGAAAAGAACTATGCTCAGGGCTCTAGGTTCAATCCCCAGATTGCTGTTTCATTTTTTAATGAGCTTGCTACAGAGAGGAAAAATATGCTCAAAGCTTCTGTTTCATTTTTTAACGAGCTTGCCATAGAGGGGATAAACTATGCTCGTGACCTCTGTTTCATTTTTTAATGAGCTTTCTACAAAGAGGAAAAAATGTGCTCATGACCTCTGTTTCATTTTTTAATGAGCTTGCTACAGAGAAGAGAAACTATTCTCGTGGACTCTCCTTGATCATGGCTTCCAAGAGAATAACGCTCTGGAAGGACACCATGTCAAGGGACAAAACTCGGTCATGGCTTCCAAGAGATCTTCACTAGATGGAAGAAGAATTCTCTAGAAGGAACACATGTCTAGGGTCACGACAGGGTTAAGGAGATCAGGCTCCAATATCCTTATCGAAGAGATCACAATGTCAACGACCGGATCCAAATCATCGAAAGTTGAAGTCATGGGAGACAATGCCACATAATTGACATGTGGCAGGGGCGATACTATCTTCATATAAGAACCATTTAGGGAGGTAATCCAGTCAGGACCAACGAATGAAAGTTGATCAATAGTCACCATCCTTCCATCGTGCGGGAAATATATCACACGAAAAAGAGTGGAAACAATAGCTTTCATGGTATAGACATAATCCTGCCCAAGGAGTAAAGAGAAATCCAAAGGGTCTCGGACTACCATGACATCAATAAAGAAAATTTTCCCTCCCAAAGTGACGGGAAACTGAGGAAGGGTCCCTAAAGGTTGACTGGTTCTTCTGTTAAAAGATAACAAATTTTGTGTAACCGACGTAAGCTAAGGACAACCCAAAGCGTGCCAAGCAACATAGGACAAAATACTAATAGATGCACCTTCATCTATCGACGTTTGAGGAACGTCTCGACCACAAACCTGTACTGTAATTTGGAAAGGGATGTGAGAGGGAAGACGAGGTCCAGTTAGCGCACCCCAATAAAAAAGGATGGCCTCATTACTTGGAGGGGGTTTCGCGGGAGAAGGAGGAATGCCCCCTAACATGGTAGACTCTGTATCAATGAGAAAAATGTGGGTAGTATCGAGTTTACTCTCTAGAGGGAGATTAAGATCGACCGATGATGGGATCATATCGACTATGCTGGAACTCTTCAGAGGAAGAGTGGGATTGACCGATGATGTAACCAGAGCAACCACTTTGGCACTCTTCAGATGAAGGGTGGGACTGACTGAGGAAGGGACTGGATCAATCACTTTGGCACTTCTCAATGGAGGAGTGGGATCGATCGATGGTAGAACCGGATCTACCACTTTGACACTCCTCAAGGGAGGAGTGGGATTGACCGATGGCAAAACCGGATCGACCACTTTGACACTCTTCGGATGAAGGGTGGGACTGAACGAGGAAGGGACTGGATCAGTCACTTTGGCACTCTTCGGATGAGGAGTGGGACAGACCAATGATGGGACTAGATCAATCACTTGGGGTTCACTCTGTAGATGAAGAGTGGGGCTGACCGATGACAAAACTGGATCAACTACTTCGGTGAGTGGTTCAACTGAGGAGGAAACTAGATTGACCACCTGATCAACCAAACTAACCAGGGATGGAACTGGATTGACCAGTCCATCAACTAACGATGGGTTGGGGGAAAGATTTGGAAGTTTAAGTTTTTCCAAAAGAGAAGAAACCTCGTCCATACGAGGGAAAAGGTGAGAATAATGATTGCCTTCACATAACATACAAGGAAATTTGACAGTTGTCTTCTTCTTACCAACCTTGACGTCACTAGTTGACGGGGTATCACCGGCATGACCAACAGAGGCCGATGATGTGGAATACCACATTTCTAAGACCTTGGGAATACCAGGGCAATCCCTTAGAAAGTGGTCACCCTTACAAAGATTGCAAGGGAATTTGGGTTTTAGATTCTTCATTTTAATCTTTTTGACCTCATCAACATTCCCAGTACTATTAATAGTAGCTGGTTTCTTGAATCCAACATCTGACGTTGTTTGAACCTTGGTCTTTCACGGGTTCTTCTTCTTCTTCTCTTTCCGTTTCTTCTTCTTCTGATCAATTTGGCTACTGACTTTAGAGATTTCACTAGGCGAAGAAGGAGAAAGGGAAGGATACTTAATGGGCGAGGAAGACGAAAATTTGACATGAGGTTGATGTGTGGGTTGTGTACTGACATCCAAAGTATTAGGTGCAGTTGAAGCATTGGGAGGATTCAAGATCACCAGAGTGGGGAACAACCAAACCGGTAATCCGATGGCGAGTCCTGGAAGAATCAATGTGGAAATGTATGGAGGACCAAAGTTTCCAAAAGAAGGAAAGGTGTAAGGTTCCCCAAGACAAGGGGTCCCTCCATTGGTACTCTTAGGATTTGATGCCATTAACATTGACTTGACCTAAGGTCCACTAAGTAATACAAACAACACACACTATGAATCTGAGAAGCAAACAATCAAACAAACCTTCCCATAATGAAACCACTAGTTGGTGATGAAATCCAACATCGCAAGATCAAAATAGGAAGAGGCAGGGATAGAGCGGGTGGATCAATTACATTGACGACCTGCTTAATGAAATTACGTCTTGGTGTAAGCTTCCACACAGTAATTATGGATTTACCCTCCAAGGAGCCCGAGTGAGTTTGACCGACATCTATTCCAGGTACAGTGAGACTTCCCTTCACTGTCACCTTGCGTGAGACCCTTAAGATTATGGCTACTAAGGTCAACAACTCCCAGTCAACCCCTAGACGGGTATAGTCGACAGTCCAGTTGGAACGTATGGTCAGGATAACAAGTCCGAAATCAACTCGAGAGGCTCCCACACATAATCGTGGGTATACCTTCAAGTGACCCCCAAAATACGATCCGACTACTACGAACGATTGAACCACGGAGGGATAATCTCCATAACTCTCCCGAACACGAACTCATGCGTAACCCCTATGTGAGAGGGGGATCCTAGAAAGCCTATACGACAATTGCATTTTCTCTCCCTATCACAAGATGCTAAGTTTGTTTGATAGCTTTGGAAAGTTATCCTTTCAACCTATTCCAAATCCCTACACCTTAAACTAATGTAGGTTTTCTAACAAAGATGTAAAAATTCTGATAAATTTTAGTTAAGTGTTGATTTTAGTGGATTTTTTTTACTTAGAGGTGTATGAGAGTGAATACTGATGATATTATGACTCAGTTCCCAAAACATGCATAAGAAATGATAAGCAATATTTTCTTTCAATGAATGTCTAATTAAGGGAAGGAGAAGGATCTTCCTTTCACTATCAAACACTAAGATGAAATGACCTCATCCAATAGTCCTTAATAATGAATCCAATGCAATGCTAAAATGTTTATATGTGACTGATAACTAGTAGATGTAAAGCTTCCTATGTTAATCAAACTTCAAGAATTGTGATATTTAAGCAATCTGGAAGCAAACTTCACATAAACAAAAAGACACCCTTGTTGTGATCAAACAAGAAATAGAAAACCAAAAACTCAAAAGGAAGGAAAAAGAGATTGGACAAGATGACTCAAAGATCAGAAAGAAAAGTACAAAATACCTTTGAGACTCCTTACAAAGTTTTCACTCACTCAGATAAACGAGAAGAAAATGACAAATTGATTCCAAATCGTCAAGGACAAAGAGTTATTGAAAAGTAAGGACAAATGTCAAAAAATCCAAACAAAAGAGGATGAATCCTTAGAAAACAAGGTGTTGAAGGCAAATACCAAGATTGATTGAGAGTATGAGACCCTGAGCAAATGCAAAAGGCAAAAACTGAACTCAGAAACTGAAAACCTAGAGAATTTTTCACTAAGAATGGGGTAGCGCTCTGGTGTAAGGGGCACCAGAGCATTCCAACGCTCTATGTAAGACCAACAGGGAGTGTAGGTGCTCTGATAACAAGGGAAGGGGAGCTCTCTGCTTCAAAAGCTCAAAAAAGGGCCCATAAAATCAAAAAATCAAGGTGATCATGATGAAATAAAGAGGCAATCAAACAAATCTAAGAATCAAAAAGACAATATGGAGAGGGTCAAATGAGTGGGAAAAGGGCCAAAACAAGATCTAGGAATGGAATAAAAAAATTAGAGCTCCTCCCCAGTGGAGTTGCCAATTTATGTTGTAGGTGAATCCCTCTGCGAACAAGTGGATTCCCTCTTGGTCTCTAGAATCCCAAGGCCAAGACAGAAAAGTGCTTAACATGGACACTGACATCCTTTTAGATTTAATCAAGCTAATATACGAAGGAGAAGAAGAAAGATATGTACCTTGTTAATGGCGTTTGTCCTTGCAAAGTCCAAGCTGAGCTTCGATCCTGAGCTCCCTGATAGGTCCTGTAGAAAAAACAAAGATACAATGGAATTCCTACTCTACTGAGATTAGCTCAAATATAGATCCATCTAATGTAGACAAACTCATGTGGAACAAACATCAGTTTGAAAGAAATAGACCAAGTATTGATATATTGATGAGAACAAGTAAAAGCACTTACAATCCTTTGATGAGGGTGCAACAACTTCTTCCAGTTCTCCTTGTCCAACCCCTTTGCTCAAGCAATATCCACTGTATTTAGTATGTTTCCTATGGGATCATAGGTTTCATACCTCCAATCTTTTTCATGTCAATACCACTTATAGGATCACAAGTTTGGTATCAATCTCTAGTCTCTACCTCCTTTTCACCATGAGAAATCCTCCTTATATAACCTTGGATAGGTCCAACCACTTGAGAGATCTTTGGGATAAGTTGAGGATTCCTCTCCTTCAATTGAGGATCTTCCCTAAGATCATGCCTTGACCATCCATTTGAATCCAACCACCTTCAGGAATTGAGGGATTCTTCCCTGATTTGTCTCAACAAACCCAAAACTTGCTCAGAAAAGGGTAGCGCTCCCCCAAAAGGGTGCATATGGTGCTCAAACACTCCCCCAAATAGGCCCAGGGAGTGCTATCACTCCCTGAAAGTGGGTAGGGGAGCGCTCCTCTCCAAACTCCATTTTTGAGTGGTTCTTTCAGTGGAAAAAGGTTTGTAATCCTTGTCAAGTGATTTCTCTTCTTCAAAACTAGTCTTTGAGGTGTCTTAAGTGTCCTTATGATGTCGTTAGAGGCATAACATAGGAAATATGGAAGTATTATGTTTGTGACACTTTCAACAGTTATGGTCAAGATGTGACACTTGTGGACAAGATGCAACACTTACAACACTGGTAATGATGACACTTGCGACACTATTGAAGTGAGTATTTTTGATGTGTAAAAGGAATGGATGAAATTTTGGAGATACAATAAAAGGAAGATTGTCTAGCAGAACCACCTCAAAATAAAGGTTTAATGTGATACTTGGACAACATGCCACAAAAAAAGGGAACTTCTACACCAAATAAGCATCCAGACAATCCTATTTGGACTCTTGATGAAGGTGAAGAAATGCATAGGGACATAAATGATTTACAAAAGAAGACAATAACAAAATATGAACTACAAGAGATGATGGATTCAACAGAAGCTAATTTTGAGGCAATAAATACTAAGATGGATGCTTTAAAAGGGGAGATCATGGAAGGATTGAAAAATTTTCTAATAGAGAGGACACTTGGAAGTAAAAATGTATCCCATGAAATTCATGATGAGGACACAAAGAAGGTGAATCAAGAATGGAGAAACTCCAACTTTGGGTTGAACACCAACCACGTTACTAAGATCGATATGAGGAAGTTTGATGGCAAGGACCCAATCACATGGATACTTCAGATGGAGCAATTCTTTGATCTACATAATGTGCCACATACACAAAAGGTATGAATTGATTCTTTATATTTAGAACCCAATCAATTTGTA